>JADBHE010000161.1:0-28643 GCA_018136845.1 Heterotis niloticus
AATAATAATAATAATAATAATAATAATAATAATAATAATAATAATAACATGTTTTTATGCCAGCTCTATATGAGTCCTGGCACCACACCTCTATTTATTCACTTTGCCAGTATAGCAGTGGTGTACCAACTTGTTCGCTACCAGGGAGGCACAGTGAATAGTGTTGTTACCTCATTACCTCATGTCTCCTAAACTGTGCTTTTGGGCTTAGGTGTAAATCCAGGTTGGTTTATGCTCAGTTTGCATGTCCTCCCCTTACTCAGTTTGGTTTCCCACCCATAGTTTAAAGGCATGTTTCAGGTGAGCTAGTCACTATTAAGTGCTCTTAGTGTGCATGACAGAGACTGTTACGCTGCTCTATTGTGTGGATGGGCACATGCTTTTAAGTTACACTGTAAATCTAATGTTGCACGTCGCCTTGTCGTGTGCTAAATACGAATTCTTAATAATGACGGGAACCAAATATGTTAGCAGCCACTTTAGGGTAATTGTACGTCCATCTCACACACCCGTACATGAAACATCCCCAAGCGCCCCATGCGCCCCATGCACCGAGCCCACTTGTTGCGCCTCCGCATTGGGGCGCATTCGTCCATGAGGCAGCGGGCCGGACAGGGGAGTCCAAGTGCCTCCCAAGTTGACACCCCGGCACTCGAGCAACCAGCGACGCGCACTGACCGCGCCGTAGGTAACGGGGAGCTTTGGGCTTCTTATTTCGCCCGAACAGCGGCCGCTCAGCCTCAAGGACTGCTCTGTTTGCCCCTTCATTGTTCCCTGAGCTCTGGCAACGATCTAGGGGTCCGTCGACTCCATGCAATTGTCACTACACCGCATAACAGCGCCCGACAAAAGCCGGATGCATTCGCACTTTTAACGCATCCTTACCAGACAGCAGCGGGGCTGACAGTGGCGCTGCGCTGTGAATGCATCGTTCCGAAACAAACACTTTAATGCGATCGGTTTATTCCACTTTTGTAGAAAGTCAGTTAAAGGGTTAAACGCGGCACCTTCGCCTTTGAATCCACCGCGCGCGCGCCTTTTTTCCCGTGACTTCCCGGGAATCACGCGCGAGGGGCTGAAAAGCACTAACGGTTTTAGGTAGATAAAGGTTTCGGTTGCTGCTGTTTCACTAACACTGTGCGATCAACAGTTAACACGAGACACGACCGTTCCCCAAAACTGCTTCCATTTCTCACGAAACAGAACTCATGGTGCCGGTTTTACTGCTCGGTTCTGTACTAACGGTTCTGCTACTGACTCCCATACCAGTGGTCCTACTGCTTGGTCCTGTATTGGCAGTTCAGCTGTATGTTCCTGTACTAATGGTTTTACTTCTCGATTCTCTACTTGGTGTCATCGCTGCTCTTGCTTGTACCGCTGCTGCGTGTAGCCCAGATGGTTTCCACGTGGTTTACTCAAGAGATACGCACACCACTCTTACTTAGAAGCCATCCATGCACCATGATTGTCATGGTAATAATTGAACTGCACCATTGTCCATTTTCTCAGATGTGTGAACTGTTGTAAAAGAGATCTTAAGCCTTGCGAGGATATTGGAGCTTTGACCTTGATGGGTTTGCCGAGACTTTTGTCTGTGCTTTTCTGCTCGCCATAATCTGCTGTTAACCTAATGATCAAAATGTGCGCCTGTTCTCTCGGACTGGAGGCTGACATTAAGAACAGACAACACCCAATGTAAACAACAACGTGCATTTTTAAAAATATGATCATGAGCTAGATTTATGACCACTATGAGCACTATTTTGATTATATGGCAGCAACAGTCTATAGACTTACCTGAATAATAAGCAAGCTAAAGCAAAACAAAGTTTGGGCCATAAGAGAGAGCAGTTCTTAGTCTACTGGCATCAGTGGAAAACATAACTTTCATTAAAAGTGCATGCAAATGAAGTAGCAGCAGAAGGAAAGCCCGAATGCACAATGACATTTTGCACATTTTCATTTTCATACTTTCTACACTCCATATGCCCCTACCTGTATTTTTCATTCCAGCAAAGCTTTTATCGGTATAAATAATTCATCATTGTCAATTGTTTACATTTGTAACAATCTCACAGGTCCCACGACCGATTTAAATTATTAACCAACAATTAAATCAACAAAAAAGTTAAAAGTACAGCAATTTCAATGCTCCCAGGGTCCCGTACAGACGCGTGAAGCTGCGCTAATGGACTGCGCACGGCAGGCAAAATGCGCGCATCCGCCGTGCATTATGCAAAGCAGTCTGGCCCTCCTGTTTATTTATTTATACTGTATATTTAAACACGTAATTTAAACACGATATATACTGTCAAACTAAAATATAACGACAAGAAGAAAAAACAACGCATCTATTGTATGATGTCATAGCAGCCGTGACAGCAGGCCGAGCAGTCTAACAGAAAGAATCCCAAAAATCCATTAAAAAGAACCTTCAGTACAACTGATGGACTCACTCTGTGCAGAGGAAATGAATAAAATAGTACTGAAAAATTCTAAATATGACAAAAATTTTACACGCACGCACGCACACACTTTATAAAAGTACATAATGTGCAACACGCACTATACACCGACCGTCCTGTTGCTATTTCAGTTTACTCAACGGAAAAGAAAATGTTAACTAGATGCACGCTTCCTTTCACACAGTCCTGAGGTTATCTTGCACCCATTTTGAAAATACTTATTAATTCCAGAATCTCGCAAATCTGTGTTTTATACTGCGCAGAAAATGTGAAGGCTATAAATTTGTAGAGACTGGAAAAAAGACGCTGGAAATGCCTACGTTTTCATTTTTTTCAGGTCCTTAATAAAAGCACAGCTGAAGCTTAAGAAATAAAGTCACGAAGTGGCTCTGTAGAACCGTTTATTCACGTTTTACGTTGTCCCCTCAGTAATTTATACAAATGTTCCAGATATAACTGCACTAACTGCTACACAAAAATATGCCTGAATACATGTTTGTAACGTTATTAATATCAGTCAGCTGAGTACATATCGTAAATTTGGCAGAATTACACCTCTCAATTATTAGCCAATCCTTATTTGGAGAAAAGTATATATCGTATTTAAAATATTTACAGATCGTAACACTGAAACATGAAAAGATTAATAATTAAATTTAAGAAGCGCAACACTCGCTAGTTGCGCATTGATCACTGCACATTATTGCAGTCATTTAAACAACACTGGAGACACAGAGGCGCAAATTTTATATAATATAATATAATTTGTTGTATATCAGAGTACGTCTCAAGAGAAAGACAAATTATATCTTGTTACAGCCAGCATTTTGGAGAAAAAAAAAAGTGAAACAATAATAATGAAATCTTTAAATTATGTGACCTGTGACAGATGCAGGCCCCATATAATACACACAGATTACAAAAAAGTAAGTCTAGCCCATAGAACTGTGAGAGACAAAAAAGTGAAGAAACGAAAGCTAAAACACACTGGCACACATCCACAGCAAATACACAACCAAAAGTAAAGACACTTTAAAAAAACATGCCTTCTTCGAAGTGAGGCCCTTTGAGCGTGTACTCTAAAAAATACACCTGGATCACTACTATAATAAAACTATAAATATAATAAAACTATATAACAACTTCAGCATATATCAGTTAAGTAGTCTGATTAAATATAGTTATTTGGATAACATGCCTGCCTTTTTATACTTCTAAACCTTTAGTTCCCATAAAGGAAAGCTACATGGTTGCCGAAAACCCGCATTTGCACAGTGACAACAAATGAGTGAAATACAGAAAAGGAAAAGCCTTCATAGTTTGTCCCAGCAGCAGGAATAAGAGTCCGAATGCAACCTTTGCAATAAGCTCTCATCCCAGAAGTGACCTGGTGCTATATTCTTTCTGCAGAGAATTTGCTCCTATATCTGGAGTTTGTCATCATCGGACATCATCGGCTACAGATTCAGCTGCAGTCATTACCTGCAGGTCACTGTCACAGAGGTGACAGTGTATGAAGACACCTACTGGTGCTGGATCCTCCCTCAGTCATGCCTTTCTGCCCACTGAACTACACAAGAGCTGTAGGTACAACTGAAATCATAAAGCAAAAGTCGACTGTTTTCAAAAACATCACTTGAGAGGTCAAACCGCACAATAGCTGCCGTGTTCAACAATGCAAGCACCGCAGGCAAAATATTGCAACAAACACTGAAAAATTGGGGAATAAACGGACTAAACGTTGTTTAAAAATACAACTTGTAATGCACGGCGACATGTCTGATATTCCTTTCACAGAGGCTGAACTGAATACTCTAGAACTAACAACTAAAATCTGTTACAGAGTACCGTTTGTACCGAACTTCGTCTGACCTGTAGTGTCATTGCTCTGTATCTTCTAAACACATAAACATTTAATAAGTATTATTTTTACAGCGGAACTGTGTAGTTTCCTTGCCAGTGAAGTAGTGTACATTTGTAGGAAATACACACTATGAAAAATATACAGACCCTTTGTAATGCAACACATCGAGTATTTTTTGTAAACTTTTTTCCTGCAATTTCCTGACGCAAGCCTGAAATTCTAACCTTACGCATAAAGTCCACTTTGGAGCAGTCTTGTGAACAAACTGTTAAAATGTAAAACTCATTCGACTCATGCACGCCGGCCCTGTGAAGCTAAGAAGCGGCCGCTGTGGAACAGGTGACCGTGTGAAACGAACAGGCGCGGTCGAAACGGCGCCTTTTCCCAGCACGGCTCGGCTCGGCTCGGCACGGACCGCTTTTTCCGCGCACGGTAAACGGGCAGAACGGTGGGCTAAACGTACTGACAGGCCACCCAAAATCCACGTGTACACACCAATACAGTTGTGCAAAAGTTACTGTGCTCCCGCGATCACCGCGATCCGGAACGAATCCCGCCAAGACTTGTTCAAAAAACGCCAAACGCACCGCACACCCGACGCACGAGCCCAGCAACAGTCCCCGCTGTCTACCGCTCGTCCCCTTCTGCTTTAGAGCCCATAAAATAGACTGGAGAGAAGCGCCATTTTCTGCTCGAACCATGTGCAACGAGGGGCACAAGAAAGCAGATTGGAAAGATGCCATCGGAGCTCGAGTGCGAGCAGAGAGAGAGTGGGGGGAGAAAGACACTGAAAGGGAGCTCAGAAGTAATAATTAAACAGGAGAGATCGTCCGACAGGTAAGGCAAGGCAAAGCGGTAATCGATCAGGGTGTTTTTACCTGAGTCAGGCAGTACGGGGAGTACATGGTTATTTTTAGAAATAAAGGCTGGAGAGATTATTTGACTTGGATGAAAGTTCGCTGTGGCGCCGCATTGCATTCGCTCTCCGTCCCTCTCACTCAGTGCGCGCTGCAGAGCAACCCCGCCTCGGAGGCGCGAAGTGAAAGCGCTCGCAAACTTTGGAAAAAAAAAAGTTTAGTCCCCCTCCCTCCCTCTCACCCACCCTCCCTTCCTCTCTCTCCTCTCTCTCTTTCTTCTCTCTCTCGTTCTCTCCAGTCTTTCTTTTCTCTCTCCTGCTTTTCCCTCCTTACTCTCTATTCTAATTTCCTCTGTTCCTCTCTGTCACTCGGTCAGTGTCTTTCTTTCCTCCCTCCTTTTCTCTCTGTCAGTTTCTCCTCTTTCCATGCCTCTGTGTACCCCCAAACTCACAGTTTCACCATTAAGGACAGGTTACTGGACCGGCAAACAGATGCTCCAGCGTTAAAATGTATCGAACTCTTTTTTTTCCCCCGATACACATTTCGGAGGTCCGTCATCATCGGGGTTACGGAGGATTTTGCGATGCCTCTCTGGCTTTAGACAACCCACAAGAAATGCAGCAGTAATTGATACGTTTAGACTTGCAAATCTATATAAATACACATAAAGTATATTCCATTATAGACTATAGTCTATATTCTATGACTGCCATTCTACATATATGCTTTTGCGATATAAATTCTTTCCACTTTAAATTCAGAAAGTCATTTTAATCTAAGCAAAATTTGTGAATGATATTTGATAATCTGCTATTACAGTTAATGGTTGAGCAGAATTCAAACAGCCCAGAAGCAGTTTAGCTGCCGCACAGCACAGTCTCTGCCGAAAGGTGCCAATGGCCTTACAGCTGCCCTAAATCATGCAGGCTTCTTGCGTTTTAATGAACTTTAGTATCCAGTCCCATCTTTCCTGCTCCCAGCCTCCCATCCTGTTCCAGCTTCCTACTTGGCCTAACACTCTACTGAACTCCCTTCTACATATTGTTCTCCCAGACACAATTCTATATATCCCTGTTCATTGGATTACATTTTGGAGCCAGCTGGAGAGACTGAAGTTGTCCTGTAAGATGACAGAGCTCCTATCTGTTGCGAAAAGACCTGGGGGGGTCCACCATTAAACTCACAGAAAAGTGAGCACAGTGCTAGCACTGGAGTGCGATGGAGCAGGACGCTGTTTTCCATTAGCCTCTGAACACCAGGCGGTGTAAGGAAGGTGTCTATTTTAACATTCATGGTTAAACCCTCCTTGAACACACAAGCCTCATACACCTTTGGATGGACAAGTGATTCAGATACAGAGACACAATGTCAAGTGCTGCTTTTTGTGTCTTTTGGACCTTTGTGCAATGAACAAAAGTAAAAACTAAAACGTCTTGGAGCATGCTTAAGGGGCTGAAGTCATGGCACCAAGGAGCCAAGTTTTTCAGGGGGCTGGCCTTGGACTCGCATGGATTTATGAGGCTTGTGCTTTAGCAACCCAAGACACGGCAGGAGAAACACTGCTCTAAGCGCCCTGTGCCCAGTTGCAGCACCCAGCCAAGAGGACTAGGACCGCCATGATGTGTGTAATTGCGTGTGCGTGTGTGTCTCTGGAAGTAAAGTGTGTGTGAGTTTTGGTGGCTGTAAGGGGTGTCAGAAATCGTACCGGAGACTTTCACTGCAGCCCAGTCCTTACTGCTCCCTAGCAAACAGACTGAAGTCAGAAACAAATCAGTGCGCTGTAATGCACACGGCAAAATCTGAATTGTTCTCATGTCTCTTCTTCTCCAGTTCGGTTCCAGCAACCCTAACTGCACACAGTTACACCGTAGCTTGGCTGGGTCTGCGTACTTTTACGAATTCATTTTTCCTTCTGAACATGACACCAATTATTTTTGTGTTTTTGCAAGGTTTCACAGAGTAAATCTCCCCTTACAAGAATGTGGGAGAAACATGTTTCGTGAGCACAGTTAGACATTTTGAGTTTATTTTAATATTCTGTGTTCTTACCAAATTATTACTGAACGTTGGGATTTAGCTGGCTTGAGGAAAAGGGCCCATGTCTTCACTAGGCTACAGATTTGCAGACGAGCACATTTTGGGAAACAGCATTAGGATTTTATTTTATTTTGGCCACACTGCCACAGATAAACTAAGAGGGTACATTTTTGCACCAAGCCATTGGACAAGTGAGGAAAAAGGGAAAGGGTTCATGTAGCTGTCTGGCAAACCAGTGGATGTGTCAATGCTGTGTGCAGACTGACACTTTCCCAGGTTGCGGTCTCTCACTGAGTGTTCATCTCTAGTACCCTGGCACCACAGGGGCCCAGACCTTCTAAGCATCACTGTAATACTGACTGATGAAGTTGAAACAGTAATTATCGTATTGTATCCGGGCTTTCCATGCATACATAGTTTTGCCAAATTACTACAAAAGGTCATTGGTTTTAAAAGAAACAGAAACCCATCAAGTAAGATGAGTCCCAGTAGAGTAAATGTAAACATTTTGATCCTATGTGAGTTAGAAATGGCCAACGTTTGTCATCAGTCTCGTGTACACACACGGATTAATGACGGAACAAGCATGGGATACGGGTAGGGCCCTTATGGACAAAATGGGCAGTACTGAAGTCCTCACATGAACTACAAAGTGTTCTCCATATATAAATAGTCCATGGGCTTTGTGTTTACCCACAATCACCTTGCTGAGCAGAGAACATTCTCACATATTTAAACTCTTTATGCATGTCATCCAAAACAACAAATTAACATTAACTATTTGATGTTATAAATTGTGCATAGTATTAGACCATTTTTCTAAAGGTTTCTGGCACTTTTCAGTATAAAATGGCTGCCAGTGCATAGTAGTCAGAGTACCATACCTACCACTAACACGTTTCTAACTGTCCTTGTAGTTACACCTCTGTATAACATGGAGTGATTATGTACTTAAATTAGAGTAGTAAAAATCCTAGTAAAGGACAGAGAAAGATATATAATGGAGATAAATTATATGATATGGAAGGTGGCCCTAAATTTTGCTTAAAGGAGAAAATTATACATAATGTAATTTAAACAGCATGCATATATAGTAACAATAGTAACAAGAAGTTATGCATACCCTGTATGAATCAGATACTACAAAGCATTCTGGGAGTCCCGGACCTCTGGAAGGATCTTCGTTCACCAGAAAAGTTTCGGTTGCCTGAAATGCAACATAACAGTCACTCACTGAAGCATTTCACTGGTCCTGTAATTGCCTTCAGTTACTAACACTTGTTAGACTGGCCAGGAAAAGTCACAGGGTGCAGGCATGAGTGACCACCCCAAACAATGTCAATCATCATTTTGCACGAGTGCTGCCTATTCCCAGCTGCTCGTACGCAAACATTTTCAAAAGGTGCACTTTTATACTGTATGTTGTCTTTGCCTACTTGGTTTGTTCAGTAGACACTTAATATAATTACAAATTATAAAAAGTATTTGATGAAAATTTTGAAGGGGAAAGCCAATTATATTTAATAAAATCATACACACATACATACACAGCCACACACTTTAAATTCCAAAAAGCACTTGTTCTGAAATGAAATAACTTTGAGACAAGTTAGCAGTTGTGCTAGAACCCATGTACTAAATCTCAACTGTCACAGTAAATTTTGAACAGTGTAAAAGAGCAAACAAACGTTATTATTAAAAGTGCTGTGGTACATAGAAAAAGACATTTCTGAACTTCACACATAGCAACTAGCAGTTTTTAGATTATATAGCATTTCAGAGGCAACACCAGCAAGATATAGTCGCACAGGTTGGCCTCTGTTATCAGTGATGAAAAGTACTCTTTTAAGAGTTGTCTCTATGCAAAGGAGTTAATTTGTATGCTAAGGAACACACCAGTAAGGCCTTGAGCAGTGAATAAAAAACCATTCCAGTTCTCCTGTCGATTGGATCAGGCAGCGACACACTGCTTAGCTGAAAAGGAACCAAAATCCCGGAGCTATAGAATCCTGTGAAATCCTATTTCATTTCTCAACTTTCACAGCAGAAACACACCAATTATAGCAAGCCAAATTCAACAGCTGAAACACACCAATTACGGCAGCCCAAAACTACCTGATGCCGTCTGGGCCGTTTTACATGTACACACACATACACAGTCACACATGCACATGAGAAAAATGTTTGCATGTAAATATATATGCTAAGTGAATACACGTGAACTTTTACCCTTCACACATATTAAAATTAAAATATGCACACACACTCATGCATACGCACACACGCAAATTTACGTTGAAACATGCACGCGCACAAACACACAGACACACGCGCACACAAATCTTCTGACATTTAAACATGCTCACGCAAACCACAGACTTACACACACACACACAGACACAGAGCCGTAATAAGTCCCAGACGCTGGCCAACCACACAGCGCAGAGTTGTGGTAAGAACACAGGCTATTCATATCTCTCCCAATGAGGGGTTTGTGCCTTTCCCTTTCTTTCCACAGGCTTTTCATTGGGGTTTCTGTAATGATCTTTATATGCATATAAATTCTTTCTTTTTAAATTTCAGTGTTAATACAGAGTTTCGTTATCGGCCCATCTAATGAACATTAGACAAAGGCCAGGGGTTCAGAGCAGATGAAATGTAAATACAACCACTACACTGATTTTCTAACTTGAGGCATGGGCAATCCCTCTCACCTGCAGGACGCAAAAAGTTTTATGGTTAAATGCTATTTATGTGGCACTGCTATAAGAGAGTGGCCCTTTGACTGCAAATGGTGTCCTGGTGTGTTGCCACCAGAGCTGACGTTTCAGGACATGTTCCCTTATTTATGGACTTCCACAGCGAGGTCAATGATCACTGCTCCACATCAGGTGAAAGCAGATGAAACAAATGGAAATTTGAGAGACTGACACACCAACGATGGGGAGAAACTTATTGTATAAAAAAAGACAGATGCCAAATAAAGCCTAAAATATTTCTGTCCATCCAGAACTGTAGTGATGGATAAATCAGTAAAGCACTACTTGAATTTTGTGGCCCTTCAATATATGTATAAATCTGAAGGGTAATCTCTAAAAGTAGACTCAGGATCAATTAAATTTTAGGTTCAAGTGTTAAGAGAAAATATTTTATTGAAGGGAAAAATGCTTTATAGAAACATTATACATTCACACTTCATAATTTAATACTGTTAGCTACTGAAATACAAAAGAGCACTGAAAACCACATTGTGGTGGGTTACAGTTGCTCTTCTGCTTTACACGAGGGCTGCAAACTGACCACTGTTTGTTTTATCATGACCTCCATTTCCCATCCTGCTGCTTATATGCTTTTATAGGGCATAGTATTAATTATATATCACTTCATTTTCTATATATACAGAACATATGTCCAATCCATATGGCCAGCCCTGAGAAAACATCTTAAGGCTACCCTCAATTAACATTTTAGAAGCACTTATTTCAAAGCTGGAAAATCAGTTAATGACCTGTTTAGAATAGAAAACAATTTTTTAATATATGAACCTGTATGATTTTCTGCTGCAAAAAAAAAAAAAAAAAACTGCAGTTAAAAGTTGGCTTTAAATGCATACAAAAAAGAACAAGCCATGTCTTTCTCTCAGTATCTGAAAAGTACTAACGCTCCTTCGGGTGAAACAGGATCTAGCACAGATTTATTCTCATTCCACTGGCAAAGATTAATCACTGTGTATATCTGTTAAAACAATCCAAATCCTAAAAAACACTGCCATACCACTCTTGACAGTTTCTGTGGTTATGGAGCATATTTTAGCAGTGTGATCCCCAAAATCTGTTTACGCACTCTCCAGTCCCTCAAGTACAAATGACTCTCAGATGGTTCAAACTAGGGAGAGATTTGCAGCATGTTCCATGGCTCTGAATTGTTCAATACATTAGCACAGGCAAACTTAGCACAAACACACACACACACATCCAAATGCAAAGCTACACAGCTCATACATACCTGTTTTTTTCCATTAAAAAGACAGCCTTTCTGACTGCACAACAAACAGCATGGTTAATTCTCTTGCTTTAATGCTACTTTAATAAATTCTAGTGCCACTGTTTTTATTTATCATTTTGATTTGGTGACTGGAAATTTAGTGCCAGAAACAGATGTGATGGCAACCACATCAATGGCGGAGGGGAGACTTGTTTGTTGAAATGTGAAAATGTGCATGCATATGAAAGGGAGACGGGGTATAAGTCAATGCCAAAGTCAGCACAGGGAGAAATTCTGGAAAAACAGCATTACAGAGGTGAGACAAGGCAGGGAGAAGTAAATACAGAGACCACGGGTACAGACACATACACACAAATAGGAGTTAAAAGGATGCTTGTGGAACTGTACCTAATGTTTAAGGCTATTGCCACTGCACTTCTGGTTTTTACCAGAGTAAAATTTGGCTTTACTAAAGCACATAAAGACACATTTAGTGTGAATGAATGTTAGATGATGTCAGTCTCAGAGCACGTGCTTTACGGCCCTCTTCACTGCTTGCTATAACGTTTAAACAAAAAAACTTCAGTGCAGGTGTGTAAACCCATTTGAGATGGCTGCATGTATGGTTGTGTTCTTGGGCAATTATTATTATTATTATTATTATTATTATTATTATTATTATTATTATACTTTAACCTAAACCTTGTTTTTTCCATTTATTTTATGGAGAACTTTCAGATTTATTGTCTTGCCCAAGGCTACTACAGCACATTACCTATACATGTGGGGCTCTCCAAACCTTAACCTTGCAACCCTGAAGTTACAAGTCTTTTTCTCTGAAGTACACAGAGACACACTGAAACAAGAATACAAACCAAAGAAGCCAAAGAAAATCTATGCTAAAAATTTAAATTTGCTCCAAAGCAGAACAATGGGACAGAGATAGATTGTTGAGGGATGTAGACAGGGCATCGTGATACTGCACAAAGATGCACTGCCTGGCACCTTGGGCCGGACGTGCAGCCAGCCCACCATATGGATTTTGTCTAGCTATCACTGGTCCTCATAATATCTCCGCAACAGTGCAGACAACAGCCATACCTACTTACAACACTGTTGATCTGAAAGGTGCAGATGGTTTGAAATAATAAACAAGTCATAATTTGTACCTTCTGAATTACAATGTTGACTTCCGTCAAGAAATAATAATTGTAAGAGCTAACTGTAAAATAATCATTGCAAAGGAGTGCACAAAGGCCAGGCATATATGCCAAAAATGATGAACATAATGTGTATTTATACTGAGCGGCTCAAAAATAATTAAATGGCATCTCTTTGTAACTGTTCTTTTTTTTTTTTTAATTACGTAACACTTACATTTTTCTTATGTAAGATGTATTCGGTGCATGTTTTGAATTAAATCAGAAAATCGCAACGTCATTTATTATTCAATAGCAGGAACGTGATATTATGATGTTAAAATAATCGGGAGACCACCATACCAGTGCATTTGAAATAACTGAGGAACACAGCTCACTGTGTACAATAATTAATATATTTTGAATTTAATTATAATGACTGATACTATGCATTCATTACAGGAAAAAATATCGACAGACAACAAAACCAGATTTCCTGCAGTGCAGCATTTTTACTCTGCAGATATATGCGGGGGAAACCAGACTCATAATGGGTGATAGGGTGAGTGTCCAGGAGTATACACGGACTGAGCACCAAATAAACCAAATAAATGGTAAAATCGTAGACTGCAACAGCCAAAAGAGGCCCGCCACACAGGGGCTCTGAACGGGCCTTTCATCATCATGCGGCCAGCCGCTCCCTCTCTCTAAATGGGCATCGACATCTCATTGCTGGCATGTAATTATTTACAATTTACACAGCACCCGAAACACAACTACAGTTATTATTTCAACCGCAGACCCAACACAAGCAGGGCTTTCCTGGACGGCATGCAAAGCGGGACGAAATGAAGGCCCGCTCTGGCACCAAGACCGCAGCCTTTTTTTTCTCAGCAAGAATGAAAAGGTACACCAATCCGCTTTCCACACTGCCACACAAAGAACTAAAAGCACCAGATTTTGCTAAAAAAAATCTGCTGCACACATAGATTTGGCTCACTGGAACCACAAAGACGTTTCAGATGCGGCCCAGATCCGGCTGCTATCAGATTGGCCCACTTAATTCCTAGCACACTTGATTTAATTATGGGTTAGAAAACGACTGTTCCATTCCCAAATGTCAATATGGAAAGGCCTGTGAGGCTCGTGATAGTTCCACAGTCCTATCAAGCTGAGTCACTTGACCCGATATGCAATCACGTGTGCAGGTAAGGGAAAGATCTTGAAGGTCTCTGTACGCTGGCTAAGTGTACCAATACATAAACTGCAATAGACACAAATGAGAAACAGAGATATTTTCAAACACCAACATAATCTAAAATTCACAAATAAAAACTTGTATTTATTTTAAAAATCTCCTAAGCAGTTTAATTATATTTTAAGATCTTCCCTAACCTGCCAGCTAAATCCGTATAATGAAATGAAATTAAGCTTATGACCTCTATAATAGTAACTATTCAGCAGAGTTCAATTTTGGGAAGAAATACAGTGTCAGATAACTTGGCCAGAGGGCTTCGTCTGACCCCTGACCTCCTGTCAGTTGATGACCAGGTTGTAATTTGTCTGCGATAGACAGAAAGATAGATCAATAAATAGTTTATTAATCATGAGGGAACTCCAGTATAACTACGGAGTATCCTCCAGTTGAAGGGCTGATATTTTTAATTGAAATCTGGAGTCTTGAAGAGAACCTTTCTATTTAATTGCAAGGCTGTTTGGTTTTTCTTCATTTGAGTGATTTATCTCACTATAAAAAAATGTAATTGGAGCGCTACTTGATACAAGGCAAACCTTGTTGTTACTGCTAACTTGGCTTTTGAGGTTCATAGCGTAAAACAATATGTTAAGAGCAATAAAGTTTGTCACTTAACTATGTCTAGTCATCATTATTCTAAGTAGAAGGCGTGGCATTATTTACCAAAATTATTAAAAAAGACACATTTCTCTTCTAAGAGCTATGAAGAAAGGAAACACTCTCATAAATCCATGGAAAGTTTGAAATGTAATCCCTCCCTCCAACAGGCCTCTTTTTCCTGTCATCAGCCCTGCAAGTGAAACACTCACTGATAAGACTGTAACTGAGGGTCCCAATTCAGAAATCAAAAGCTTTCAGATGAAGACATGGAGGTGTATCATGCTCGATAAACATGTCTCCTGCAAATAAACACCTCTTGCAGCTCCCATAAAAATGGTCATCTTCATTTACTGTAACTATAAAACATTCAGTGTCGCCAGGTGGTAAACTGTGACTTCGCAGTACTGAGGGCTGAAGATGCAGCAGAGTCCTTTCAAACCCCCCCCCCCCCCGACAAGCCAGAGAGCTGGACTTTCCGACGTTTGTACCCGGTGCGGTATGGATTCCATTAGATAGCGCATTAAACCCGCACACATTATCGCAGCATGTTTTACTTAACATTTCACTACAGTTCAAGGTCTGTATTTTCTGAATCCTACTGTGCATTTCAAAAGCCTACTCTTGATCGTTCAGGTAGCCTCCTAATCACAAACGTTAATGCGACTGTTAACAAGAACACTAATAGTAGTAATAACAATAGGGTAGCTTATTTAACATTTTACTGTATGGCTTTATGCTATGGAAAGAGTCAAACTTAAATTTAAAAAAAATTGTTTTCCTGTTTTGAATACTAAAATTTTGGCCTATGAGCATTTATTCTGTCAATTCTGATTACGGTTTTTCCGGTTCTTGAGGGAGTTTTGACTTGCACCGCAGTGCACGCGCGTGGGTAAATATCCCGATCAAAGAGCGGCCGCAGCACTTGGTCTGCGGAGATGGCGATCGAGAAGAGAGAAACGGAACAATTTTCCCACTCTTACTAGCAATTAAATACCCCATTTTCAAGTGCAACTGCAATTTTTTAAAAATTAAATTAAAATGCGGTAAACCAGTGAAAGCAAAGGCGAAATATACGTAAGCACGGGTGTTCGGTAGAGCGCGCGCGCGCGCACACACACACGCGCGCGCACGCACACGCACACACATTCACACAAACTGCATATACTCGTGTATATAATATATATATATATATATATAGTAGACACTATATATATATATATAGTGTCTACAAGCACTGAGACATGCAGAGCATACATAAGCAGTAAGGGTTAACGCTACAGGATCTTTTAAGTTAGACTGCAGTACTATTGTGCCCGGTAGACAGTTATATTCCCTGGAAACTGTGAAACTTGAGACCTAAACTTCGACAAGCTTTTGGTATTAAAAGCCACTGCCCAGCAACGTTTTCTTTGCGCGTTGTTTTCGCATTTATACAGAAAAATAACCAGTTTACCGCCTTTCATACGAATTAAAAAAAAGAGCAAATTATTGATTTACACAGCACGTACCATTGTGGTGCAGGGAATTTTGCCAACAGTCTCAAAGACCCATTTTTCCTTGGAAAAAAAAAGTTGCGCTTCCAAAAAGGTCTGAGTGAGAGAGAGCGCGAGCGGGCGAGGGGCAGAGCGCGCGCCACCGCGCTTCTCCGCCGACACCGGAAGCGAAAAAAGAGCGTCGAAGCGGGACGGCGCGTGGCCCGGCGAGCTCTCTTCTCAACGCGCCGTCTTCTCGTCGGCGGAAGGCAGGGAGCGACAGGAGGAGGAGGAGGAGGAGGAGGATTACTGTTATTATCCGAGGCCGCCGCTTGTCGGCTTCATTCGGGACGGTTCTGTTGGCTTCTCGCGCGGCGGACCTCCATGTCGGACGAGCGTCGGCGTCGGAGCCCCCCCCTCCCCCTCGGGAGCGCGGCTCGCGCTGTCGGCGTGGAAGCGGCGCGCGCTCCGTGCGATCCACCGGGGATCCCGAGCGAGTGTCTCCCCACGCGCGCGCGCAGCGGCGCTTGCGATCCGTCAACAGCAGCAACAACAGCAGGACAAAAAAATAACAGAAAAGTGTGAAATGAGGGAGAGGGTTGAGTGAAATAGACGGACAGTAAGTTGCTCTGTATGTATATATGCCTTCGATTCAGCTGTTGCTCTTTTTTAGAATTTACGGCTGCATCACCCCTCTCTCTCCCTCCCCCTCCGCCTCTCTCACTCTCCTCTGTCGCCCTCCACTCCTCCCGCGTAAGGAGAGAGGGATCCCCTCCGGTTCCTGCGCACCTCCTCCTCAGCGCTCCGATAAGACCGTACGGGTCTCTTTGAATGGCACCACAAGGACTAGATGCGCGACAGATCGGCAGGTCAAAGCGTGCGGCAATATGAATGTGTATGTCTGTATTATCTCTGCGGGAGCAGCCGACAGTCAGTGATGAATATGGCGGTATGGAGAAGAGCGCTGAACCCGTGTCCAGGGCAGCATCTGGGAAGGTTTAGTGGCATTAGACGGGCTCGGGGTGGATCACGGGCGGCGGGGATTAGAGTCACTGCGAGGGCGGTGCGCACAGGAACACGCACAGATTAATATGTGACATGTTAGAGACAAAATAAAAGTAAAAACGAAAAGTAAAAATTAAGTGTCAAAGTTGATCACTATCAGAGAGACAGTTCGGTGATGACCATCTGTGTGATATGTTCTCCGCATTCCTGTCCATTTAGCTGAAAGTAATACATTAAAATGTCGTAGAAAAGAAGGGTTTCGCCCGGTTATTAGTTGTTTTAAAGGTCAAAATAATCTCGTCGTGCGTCCACAATTTTAATAACCTTATCTTCTGTAATTAAGAGAAAACGAGACTCGCTTGTACACCAGAGTATGCCTGCCTGGTAAACAGTATCAGTTTCCAAATGCACTGCTTTTAAATCCGTTGTCTAAAATCTATCAGGAATATACACACTCCTCGAGAAAAAAAAATACAACAGCGTATATTTCCTTTGCCACAATTATAGGACAGAAGCGTAACGCACAAACTGACCGTGACCCGGATAGCTAAGCATTACGCCATGTTCTAACTGTATAAACAACACTCGAGTGTCATGCCTAAACCTACACTATATATAAACATGTAAACACTTGTGTACCGTGCGTGGGGACGCTCTCTCGCCGAGCCAGTGTCGCATTTACGAAGTGTCAAATGCTGCATCACCAGGGCATCTACATATGTACCTGCTTCCCCGGCGCCTTTAACATCTGTCTGTTTTTGGAGCACCGCTGTGCCGCTTTTTAAACAATTTTCACTAAAGTGGACGTTTGCACTTTCTCTTTGCTTCCTCACGGCCCGTTTAGAACCCCTCGGTCCGGGAGTGACCACCTATAACCACCGGTGAGCTCGTGCGGCCCCGCACGCACTGGCCAGCGCTCGTCATTCATACAGTCCCGCAAACAGCAGCTACGTCATCATATACACGGAAGATAGAAAAGACATACAGATATAGGGAAACTACTTCTAAAGTCCCTGTGCACAATAATTGCAGTTTTCCAGAAAACTTTCATTGTCATTCTGCACTTACCCTTACACATGAACACAATTTCTATTTTCTTCAATGTTTCAACAGACGTCAGAAAGCTAAACTACTCCTGCATTGTCATAATGCATTGTAATACAGAAGAAAAGGTAATTTAACAAAGGCTAATTAACTTATTAAACAACTGTTGAGTTATTTCGGGACGTTGAGCTGTTTGTAGCAGACTGCTTCGCGAACTGTGTTTAGTTAACAGTAAAATACAGCGCACTTTTTCTTGCTAGTCGCTGTATAAGATGTAACTAGTGCTGAACTTGTTCCACATGCAGAGATTTAGCTTTGCATAAATATATCAGTTAAACACGAGTAATGTTATTAGCAGAAACCAGGCGTCCCTATCAGTACCACTGACTTCACAATGTCCATAGAATCGCACTGCTTTTCAAAACAATCTGTTTCGAGTTCTACTTCTTCTTCTTTACTTCCATGCAATTCTTTTGAAAGATTTTTATGTATTTCGGACATCCTGAGGCGCTGTCCCTGGTGACCATTTGAATTTCTTCAACAGGAAAAATGACCATTCAGGGATCATCAAAGGTAATTCAAAGCAAAGACATATAATTTGTTTCCATTAGTTTGCGTGGTACAAGTAAAAGAACCAAGCTGAGCAAACGGTAAGTCACTTTACACATCTGGCACACCCTATTTTTACCAGTTAAGCTAATAAAAGGATAACACCAAATTAAGAATGTTACACCACTCCAGCGGTCCACAACACACACGCATTAAAGACTGTAAGACGCACGTAAAAACTGAAATAGATAAGTTACACTTTTTATAACCTACCTGAAGTGGTGTATCCACCGACTCACGTTGAAGGTAATAAATCACATAATCCGGTAATCAATATTTAACATTCTTTATGATCATTTGGAAACCAAAGGAAACAAAATTTTATCGGCATATCTAAAATAGTAAATCTGGCCTATTTATAAGTTCTCTTTGAAGTTACAATGAGGAAGATTCGACGTGACTGAAGGTGACTTTGATACCAGTATTTTTTCTGCCTGACAGCCTATATGGAAATATTTAATTGTTGCATTTTTTCACGTTTAAAAAGCATTTTCATGATAAAAATAACTTCTGTAAACTTTTCAAAGAAATCGTTTCAGTTAAAAACTAATTGGACAGATGACATTTAAATTTTGACACTAATAGATTCATTTTAACAGTTAACTTTTAATAAAAGTAATTAAAATTGAAATTGAAAAAATACAAAGAGCTACCGTTGCAGACCATGTCAGAGATTATTTTTTGTTCCATTGTTCTTGCGGGTCTGTATACTGCATTTATTTTTTAAGATGTTAATGTTATTCCGCGAAAATTGTAAGCTATAGTTTAAAATGAATTGCTAAAATCATATCAAGAGTTTTTGTGCAACAATTTACATTTTTTCTCGGCATGAAAAAGACGATCTGCAGTAAGATATATAGCACTTTGACTTAATTAGATATATTACATTGCATTAATGTGTGTTTCATCGATTGTTATTTTTTTCACAATGTCTTGTTAAAGGAAAAATCTGAAATATCGTAACATGCACAATGTACTACATCAATATGCATATACGTTACAAAAGAACAGATTTTACTGCAGTAATTAGCATGTATTTTATGTAATACTCATGTGGACAAATTTACAATAAACATATGTTATCGAAATCCTTTAACCCTTATTTAACGCTCTCAAACGTTCCCAAAATAGTAACAATATTATAACACATAGGAAAGGCGAATTTTCCACAGGTATTTCGCATCTGTTGCTTTTTATCACATCTTCTAGGAACAGAATGTACAAGGTGTCGGTCCTTATTTACTTATTCCCTTGAATTACGTCGCAAAAGTTAGAGTTTTTTTTTTTTTTGGACCTCGCTTGATTATTTCTTCGGGTGTTTGTAATGAAAATTCAGTAATTTTGTTATATTTCTAATCGCAAATTTGGGGTCTTCCACTGTTTGAATGCAAGTAAACTGAGGGAAAAGAAGCGCCTAACACACTTTACTCTCCTGACACACTTGACACATTAAACGCATAACAGCTCTGTCCGACCGACATTAAACTCTCTTTGAACCCTGAACAACCTGAGCTGGAATTATTTTAATTTACTTATGTGATTAAAAAAGTCCAGTGCTTCTAATGGAAAAAAGATTAAGATGTTTAAGTATACACTCGAGGCGACCATCAGTCTTATCTTGCTGTTTGAGAGTGCATAAGTAGTCCCTAAAAATAAAATAAAATGCAAATATAGATAGAAATAAACTAAAATGATTATATGTAGCTTAAAATGGCACTTAAAATAAATTTGTATGTTCAAAATTCAGTACCATTACATAATTGCATTTAACGTTTGCAAAATCGAATACACGAAAAAATAACTGAAACAACATTAATCAAATAAAATATAAATATAAAATTCTATATCATTCCACAGAAACCATTTCATAAACAACAGCATCAAGTGATACATGTAGCAACATGTTGTCTAAAAATTAGTAATTACAGTCAATGTAATTGAAGTGTGACGACATTTTTACATCCTTTTCATGTGAAAATCCTTCCTGTATGATGTGTTCAGTACTGACTTTGTTGGCATTTTTACAATTTAAGTAAATACAAGAAGTCAACCGATATTTGCAACAAGTCAGAGTTAATGTATTAAATCTGTTTAGTCAAAAAAGTTTGTCCTCAATTAATTGTTAATTTAACCTCTTGTTAATTGTTAAATTAATGCAGGCCAAATACATAAAGGTAAAAAGCTGTATTTTTAAAAACGTTCTCGTGCTAAACCTTAACTTAAAACATCACATATACTTAAATTGCATTAATGTGAAACAGGACATGCTGGAGCTAAAATTGTTGAAATGCAGTGTTTGAAATTTTTTTTAAAACCCTCACTCTGTATTTCTGTCCACAGCAATAAGAATAAATTGCCTTTACTTTCACTTAAAAATGAAAAATGTACCTTTGGCAGAAAAAAAAATTCTATTTATAAATTGCATTTATCAATTTGTCTTAACACATTGTTTACATTATTAAATGCACATCCTTCTATTTCAAAATGTTTGCATTATTAAAAGGAACACAACTGTACGATCCATGTCAGACAAAAGCAACATTTCAATGTGTTCAAAGCTTAAGTTCATTCTTGACTTAAAAAAGTTATTGCACAGTAAACAGTAATAAAAACAAAGCCCCAATGTTTCATTTGTGTTACTGATTCCACTTCTAGACAATGAATCCAATATGTATTTCAGTTATAAAATACAGTTTACCATAGTATAAAGCATATAGCGTATGAACTCTTTAGACCAATATCAGTCTCATAATGTTACTGTTAGTGAAAATATATTTTTAAAAAGTGCAGGTGAGTGGAGGACCATACACCATACTCACCTTGGTTAGGGCTAAACCATTTAAAGGCCTCTTCTTAGTTCATCTTTGTTACCTCTGTGTTGCAATGCTGATAGAAAAAGAAGGGAGACTCATTTTTCAGACTGTGATGCCCCACTTCACTTTGCAAGCGTATATTTAAAAATGGAAAATAATGATAAATATGGGCTTAATGGAACGCTTATTGTCATTCTTAAGACATATAATAAAGTCCCATTAGGAGGCAATTCCTTCTTTTCATAGCATTGGCTAAGAAATTTATACAGCTGGGCTAATTTTTCCTTATTCATGGTTATTATTTATTCAGTGAAAACAAAACTGAATGGAAAATGCAGTGCAAGAAAGGAAAGCAAAATGTATCTTTACACTAACCATCTTGACGTTATGTCAGTGTCCTAGAGGACATTGTTTAAAAATAGCTATTATTCTGTCACTTCTTCAAGAGAGTTTATTTGTTGCGTACGTGGTTGTATACCATGTAGTGAAATATTTTAAATTATGAAACTATAGAAAATTAGGAAGTAAAAAACCAAGTTGCATCAGAATGTGTGAAAACTGCTAACGGTGACGAGACAGGCCTTCAGATCCGAGGTGTTTTAACCTTAACCTCGACCACCGACATAAAATGCGGATATATATGATAAAACGCGCGAAACGTGTGCGAAGCACGTTTATTTACCGTGTTTTACTGCGCTGTGGGAAGCTGCTGCCCGAACGAGAGCTGACGAGCAAACGACGGCTCCAGGTTGGCAGGAAGTCGAAAAGCGCGGGAGAGGAGTTGCACGTGCGCTCGTCAGCCGGAGCGCGAGCCGGCGGCGCAGCGGGAAACAGGCGCGAGGGTCGCTTGCTCGCGTGCGGTTGCCGGGGAGCTGCGGACGCGCCGACCCGCGGCTTGAGCGCGCGCTAAGTCGCATATTAAAAATCGACAAGAATATTAATCCGATTACTTAATAACACCGTTCGAGTGAGAACATCGTTGCTAAGAGCCGCACTGCGTCGTGCAAAATACGAATTTGCTCAAGTGCATTTGTTCAAAATTTGATCGAGTGCGCAGTATGTTTGTTTATCTGCATGTATACGTCGCCTTTATTCCATGTTCCAACTTATTTTTTATGCCGTCATTTTACTTGTTTTTGAATCAACGTCGACTGTTAATAATGCATTTGGCATGGCATAACAAGACAGAGAAAACTATTAAAATGTTACAACTCGAGGCCTACAAAACATGGTCGTAAAACCTGCTTGCGTAAAAGAAAATTATATTTTGGAAAAGCATACCTGAACATTGTTTCCCAGAGAATATTAACTGCGGAAATATATACAAGTATGTACTCTTATCTTAATTCCACTTGCAACAAAGTATGAGTCCATGTAACCCGAATGGCTAAAATAAAGAAAGGCTTGACCTTCTCTGAATAGGTAAACAAATTGGAGTCAACAACTTAACCGAAAAGAAATATTCGTGTACAAAATTGCAGGGATTTTTTTTGTTAAAAAAATGTGTGATACCTTCTGAATCAGAATAAAACGAGTTTTTACCGTTATAATGGTTTTTTCTTCTTACAAAGTTATTCGAGATTTTTAAAAATAAATTATATTGCACTGTTTGTTTTCGACTTTTTGTGCAAAGCTGAGCCTGAAGGAAATGTAGTTGAACAAAAGCGCATTGTGTTGTGTAGCTGATCAATGCAGGAACTGCATTTGAATCGTCTCACTTTAAAATATTTTGCTAGTTTGCAAGTTCTGCAAATGGTTGCATAAGAATACCCCTAATCTTAGTCTAGTATTTCAAATGGAAAACAAACATTGTTTCTGTTGCTCACAACTCGGTGTCCTTGCTTTGTAAGAATCCCCTGGCATTGCTGGTGTTATCCTGCTTCTTTTCTGTCCCTTGTCTGTTCCCTTGGCCATTCCTAGTGTGTTTCACACACTCGTGGCGCACGCATCAGGGAGATGCAAAGGGGGACAAAGCGAGGCAGAGGCACCACTAGGCAACAACGTGGGGAGGAATGCCAGTTCTGGCACATTCGTAGGGAGCGGAGTGGCTCTGGAGGCCAGGCTCCCTGTGCCCCTTGTGCTCTTCGCCCGTGGCCCACAAACAGGAGAGGAGCGGGGTGCCTGGCCGCTCAGGGAGTGGAGAGCATCCTCATGGGCGATGCGCTCGTACAAATATACGTCGACACAAACATCTCACTTCTGCCAGTGGCTCACACAGTCGCGAGAAAGTCACACAAAAACCCTTGTTTAACCTCTGTCTTTATCAGCATCCACAGTCAAAATCATGAGTTTACGTTAAGTCAGTGAGGATGAGACAGAATGAAGTCAGGCCAATGATCTTCAGGCCTTACATTTCGTGTAGAGTTGCCGAAAACATATCCAGAACACCGTTGTAAGATCCAAAGGCCCATAATGTTCAAAAGCCAAACTTTTTGCCCTGTATTAATGTTAAAATATCTCACACAGTGATAGTGATTGTGGCAAATATGGAACTACATCTGATTCTGGCCTCACTTTTATAAGGTAAACCGAAAAGAGTGGAGGCAACACTCACTGCGGTTCCGAGGTGTCTGGGCACCAACCCAGCTAGAGGAGAAACAATGCAGTCAGTGCCCTTCGGCAGTGAATGGAGGTAATGTGGGTGTAGTGAGAGCAGCGCTTGGGGACACATAGCTGTGGACCCCCTGATTTGGGGATTTAAACTCAGGAGCCTGAACCACAAGGCCTGGGGTCCTACCAGAACATCCTTCAGAGGAGCTGCAGACTGGAGGCTGCGGCCTCAGTAAATGGTGTGTTTTGACAGTGGAAAGAGCGCTTGCTAGTGCCAGATGCTGAAAAATGAAAGGTTGCCACCTTTTGAGGTGATTGGCAGAACTCTTCTTTAACAAAGAACCTCGAGGCTGTGATATTTTCATAAATGAAAAAGGTTCCTAAACAGAAAGGATCTGATATACATGCAAGTGTGTGTTGTTTTGACAATCTGCTACTGAGCTGGGAGGCAGTGTAAAAGAACACCAGAAGAGCCTCAGAATGAACCCGGTAACAACGTTTTGATGTTGGTAAACATTCTGGGAAACGTGGAACGATATCTCAGTAAATATTCAGTGATATCGCTATTTGAAACTGGCTCGCTGGCTCACGGCAGGAAGCTCGAAACCACCCATGTATTCGCCATGTCCTTTTAAAGGGTATTTGGGCAGCTGTTTCTGGGTTGTTTCTGACAACAAAAACAACAACACACACACGCGCGCACACACACACACGCACACACACACAATTCAAGCACGCTCAAACACACACCATGCTGTTTATATTCAGAGAACGAGAGGGGGGAAGCTCGATCATGGCGCACCGCATCTGAAGTGTGTCCGTGTGGTGGTCTTAGCCGCTGTTAGCCCACACTGATATTATCCGGGGAAACAAGCAGGTTTTAAAGGGAGGGGGGGATGTAGGAAGAGCAAGCTTGTCCTCCCCCAGGAGAAAAGAAGACTCATAATCTGTTTTCCTGGCGCTTCTTGAAAGGGAGAGCAGGACTCACTGGAGGCTCTCTCTGATCTGCTGTCCCCCCACCCTTCCCATCTCTCCCTTTTCACTCTCATCTGCTCTCTCTCTCACTCTCCTCTCACTCCTCTTATCCAGCACCCCCTTCCCATCTCTTTCTTGACCCACTTCTCACCTTCTTTGTACACCTCTGTCTCCCCAGATATTACTCTCCCCCTCTCTTGCATATGCATTCTCTCCCCCTACGCAGCTCAACCACCCCTTATGATCTCCATCTTCCCACTACCTTTCAGTTTCTCTACTCCCATTGTCGTGATTTTTACCAACGGGTTAGTGTTGACCTTCTCCAGACAGGGATTCTAACAAAGCGGCCTGGATGTCACTTTGCATTCATAGTGATGGCCAAGACTGTGACGGTTGATGTTCATATGACGGCCGCCCACTTTATGCTCACGCCGTACACTTGTATGGACCCTTAGCCACTGCTGCTGAATCTACACTGCTACACCCAGTTCTGACCTCACCCCTCCAACTGGAAGGAATAGCCAGATCACTGGTGAACACGCTTTTAACACGATGATCAGAATTTTAATGTAAATAAATGTTACAGTTTTCTTTCGCTTCCACAGCCTTAGTCATCCATGTCCGCGTGACACTCGGACTTCAGCGTAAGCAATATATGTTGAGAAGAGGGTTCGCTTCTGCGCAGAGGCGAGAAAAAATTTGGTTACGGTTGTGCCAAATGACTCCTTCCCGCCGGCGACAAAAGCATCCTGCGTTACGTGCGCACTGCCAACCTGTGACCTTACCACAAATATCACAAAGCACTGAACTTCCATTTACCCCTGGAACCACAAAATTGCTGTGACCTTACCACCTGACCGCGCCGTGCCCTTTCCAGCCTTACAAGTCCACTCCAATTGAACATCATTAATCCTTTGCCCGGCCTTGTCTTGTGTGGAAGACGCCTGTGTGTGCTTTTGGACACTCGGTAACGTTTTCATGTAGAACCATCTCTCTGTGTCCAGAGCTCTGACTGGGGCTCTTATCCTCACGCCTGCTATTTATATCCATTAATCAGTGCCGCCATTTGTTTTCATGTAGAAGCAACAGGGCTTCCTGTGCCCGTCCGTCGAAAGCCCTGGCCCCTGCCACTGGCTTCTGCTGTCCTGAGTGAGCCAAACACGGGGGCCTTTCCAGATTCTTGCACCCTGCTGTGCGCCAGGGCTCGAGGTCGGAGCAGGCACTGTGCACAGAGCGGGCACCGGCCTGCGGCAGAGGGCACCTCCGCTTTGATGTGTAGCAGGATGGCTTGTCCTCCCAAACCTGGACCCATGCTGGGCCGGTTGCATGGCAATGCACCGTCCTTGAGCCCCGACCGTGAGGGGTGAGCAGGCTCTGCACTCCCTGGCGCTTATGGGTAAGAAGCTGGGGGGCTCCTCCGATTCCTGCTCCCAGATACAAGGGCACTTCAGTGGCTGGGGATGTCCCACATCTCTGACAGGACAGAGCTGGGTATGTGTGCCAGGCAGGACTGGGCAGGACAGGCTGATGTCAGGGTGTAGCAGCGCTTGTCGGAGATGCTGAAGGGCACGTCGTTGTGAATCTGACAGGTCTGGAGGTGTTCACTGAAGGGTAGAGAAGTAGAGGTAGGTGCCCGTAGGGATGCTGAATGAGTGGGTTGGAAGATATGAAGAGACAGGTTCAGCCAGAACAGGTTTATGGGGTTTTGAAAATGCTAAAGCAAGGAACATTACACACATCACGCTTTTTGGCACAAGACAAGTCCAGACAGAGGACCGATTGCTCCTTGTTGGAGCCTCCTGTCCTCTTTGCTTCTGCACCACTGCCAGCTTGTCCGTGTGCGTCCCTTCTATGCAAACTTCCGCGGCTACGAAGAACTACTGCCTGCTAGTAAGCCACACCCACAACGTGAAGCATGTACATTTACCTTTGGTATGAAATAAAATACGTGTATCATATCCTCCAGTACAGAGTAAGGAATACTAAGGCCAAGCTTCAAAAGATGTCTTATAGACATGAAGAGGCTTACAGACAGCACAGTACGACCCAACGTACAATTTGTGCCTAAGATGAGCTTTGTCTGAATTCAGACTGATTTGACCAAAGCTATGGCAGCGATGACCAAAAATACACTGATCTGATGTACCGTGGTGTGTTTTTGGCTTTGCATAATATTACCGATCAGATAGCACACAGAAAGTTAGGAATATCCGCAAGGTTTGTCTGGAGGCCTGAAGCTGGACCTAAATGAATAAAAAGATGGAGCAGAAGGCTCGGTAAAAGCCATTTATAAGCTTCCAACAGAGAGATGTTTTTTGCTTTGTCTCTGTGGAGCAGGATTTTTACTGCTGTCAGATTGTTGGTGCAAATTTCATGCACATCAATACTGGTGTCCTTAGTCTATATTTCTGTCTTTTTCGCCGCGACTATTTGAACCCAACTGATAGCATCAGGCACCCATATTAATCCAAGTTCACAGTCTCAAGGGTGCTTGTGGTGGCCTTCAAATGGTTCAGAAGCATCAAAAACCTCATGCTACTGCAGAAAGCTTTCATCTAGACTGCCGATCCATGTTTACATGTTATATACATAAAATATTCTCACTTCTGTCATTACTATCTTCGAGTCATGAAAATGCAAAGTGAAGAAATCTGACAGCCTTTACTTTACTTTGCTCAGTGCACATGCAAAGGTGCTGATGCCATTACACCGTACTGGTGCTATATTGATAAGATTATAATATAATTAATAAGATTAATCTGTATTATTCAGATTAATAGGATCTTTCTGATGGCTTTCGTGTAAATTTTATGAAGTTTTTTCCGATGAAAACACACAGAAAGTGTTACGAGCAAAATTTGTACTGCTTTTTCATAATATTTTTTGTAGTTTTTGCATTGTTTACAAACTGTTAACTCCTAAAGCCTTTCTTTATTTTACAGTTCAGTGTTAACATTAATTTTTCTGTTTGTCACCCCAAGAAGTCCAAATAAAGTGAACTCCAGCGATGGCAGTGATTTATAGCACGTGGTTCTTCTTCAAAATGCTTTTGCTGCCGTGCTGACGTGAACATGCCGAAATTTAACCTTGACATTCACATAAATGTTAAGAAATTATTTTAATAACAAGAATCTGTAAATGTACAAATATTTTCAAAAAAATTTATGTCAACCACTTCTACACTATTATTACTTTACAGCTATGACTTCTGTTAAAAATTATCATAATAGTCGCAAAAATAATAATCATTTATTGAATAAAGGTTTAGAAATATTTCAAATTACTTTACATTTCAAAGCAGTATGAACATTATAATATCTGTAATTACTTTGACCAGCTGCCACCATGATTTTGAGAGCTCAGATATTTGCATTTAGATTTACATTTTTGCCCAAATATACTAAAAGGGTATAGTATCCAAGTACTACAATAAGTACATGAAATGAACAGAGCTCACCCTCGGTAATAGACTCAGCATAAAATTTCATACGGCACTTGATCCTTCAGAACAACTGACATAACTATAAAAAAATGCAAAAGAAAATTGTATTAGACACAAACAAGATGCCACGTACAATGCAGTTAACTGAATGATCACTCTATTACTTTCAGCTGGACTTCAACCTGCGCACCCCTTATTTCCGGCATGGAACTCCCTGCATGGTCCCACCACTTGATTATTCCCTTCCAAACGCAGCTTCCCTGCTGAGTTTATTTTGGTTTTACATATTTGCAGCATCTATGTTCCTCCAACGCTTCATGCCCAGTAGACAATTCAATTTTCGCTCCCCTGATTTTTGTCTTCTTCATATTTAGTGCCAGGGAGCAGCTCTGAATGCATCTCACTGCGATAACAAAGGGCCACAACATCCTTTTTTCTGAGGCTCATGCAGAACGAGGTCACAAAACAGGCCTGGACATGGGGCTACACACACACACACACACACACACACACACACACACACACACACACA
>JADBHE010000162.1:0-15349 GCA_018136845.1 Heterotis niloticus
CTGAGGGTTAGGCTCAAAAGTTAAGGTTAATTATGCAGTTAGAGTTGCGGGAATGTTTATGTTCATGGAATGGCAGACCCCTGCTACTCCATCATAGGGTACCTGCAGCTAGGGCCGGGGCTAAATGGCCCCCGGAACAGTGTTAAACCAAATCATCAATTTTAAACTGTACAGTATCATTTCAGTGTTAGTAGCTTGTTTTAGAGTACTATACCTAGAGGTGCTCTTCTGCTGATCTCCATGGGGGTTTGTCTCCCACAGAAACTACAAAACCCCTTTTGTTGGAACCAGGATGTTCTTTCTTCCGAAGAAGGTGTTATTGCCTGTGGATAGAAGCTCCCCCTGAGCCTCTCCGTTCTGGCCATAATGCTTCTGAATCATTTTCCTGAATTCAGCAAGATGAATCAATGGTTGCTGGGTTGAGACAGGTCACCGATGATCCTAGTCGCTCTGGTCCTGCATTTCCTGTTGTAGATGAGCTGTAGGGATGGCAGATCAGATCCGGTGCAACGTTTTCCTGCCCGAATCACTGTCCACAGTGCCTTGATGTCGCGAGCACAGCTATTCCGAAACCAGAAGATGATGTTCTGAGTCAGAATGGTTTGTATAGCACCAGAGTAAAACGTTTTAAGGATCACCGGAGGGACCTGTAGCTTCCTCAGCTGCCTGAGGTGGTAGAGCCGCTTCTTTGCTCTACTGGCCTGTGCTCGGATGTGTACAGTTCACGTCAAGTCCTCAGTGACATGAATGCCCAGGTATTTGAAGCTGCTCACCCTCTCCACTGCAGTCCCGTTGATTTTAAGGGGGGTGTAGGACCTCTGCTGTCGCCTACCAAAGTCCACTACCATCTCTTTAGTTTGGCAACATTCAGTTGGAGACAGTTCTCCTGGCACCATAATGCCAAGTTCTCCACCTCCTCCAAGTATGATGTCTCATCATTGTTGGAGATGAGGCCCAGCACCACCGTGTCGTCAGCAAATTTGATGATGGAGTTGGAGGCGTGCGTGGCCACACAGTTGTGAGTGTAGAGGGCATAGAGCAGAGGGCTAAGTACACAACCTTGTGGAGCTCCTGTGTTGAGTATGATGATGCCAGAAGTACAACTACCGACTCTCACCACCTGTGGTCTGCCTGTGAGGAAACTGAGAACCGAGGCACAAAGATGGCAGTTCAATCCCAAGTCACTCAGTTTAGTGAACAGTCTGTGGGGGACAATGGTGTTGAAAGCTGAATTATAATCAATGAACAGCAGTCTCACGTAGTTCCCCTGTTTCCTGTCCACATGACTGAGGGTGGTCTGCAGGACGTGGGATATGGCATCATCCGTGGATCTATTGGGGCGGTAGGAAAACTGAAATGGGTCTACAAAGCTGGAGATGGATGCTGTGATGATGGCTTTGATGAGTCTCTCAAAGACCTTCATGACTACCGAGGTTAGTGCAACAGGTCGGTAGTCATTTGGGCATGAGGGCTTAATGTTCTTTGGTACCAGGACAATGGTGGATGTTTTAAAGCACCTACGGACTGTGGACTGAGCCAGAGACTCGTTAAAGATGGTTGTGAGCACTCCGGCCAGCTGGTCGGTGCAGCAGGCTCCTGGAGATGCCGTCCAGCCCTGGCGCTTTCCTGAAGTTAACGCACTTCAGCTCCCTCCGCACATTGGACTGGGCGACGGTGATGAAGTCACCACATTCCGTCAACTGGCTGCGGCCCTCACTTCTATCGCTGCTGTCGCAGGTGACTTTAGCACAATCGGGCTCGAAATGGGCATAGAATGTGTTGAGTTCGTTTGCGAACCCAGAGCCGGCACTCATAGCCACGTTAGATTTCCTTCCGAAATCTGTGATTGTGCGCAGTCCTTGCCACAATTTGCACGTGTCACCCTGGTGGAAAAGCGACTTGACTCTCTCCCGGTACTGGTGCTTTGCATCCTTCACTGCACACCGTATGAAGCCGCTTTGTAAGCGTTCATGTCCTCGGGTTCGAGATTTACATTGTACGTAGCAGTGTGCACATTCACTGCTTTGTGGACCGTACCATCATCCCACGGTTTTGGGTTGGGAAAGCTCTTGATTGTAACCGTGGGGACAATGTTGTCTTCCAGCATGCTCACAAAGCTGACCACTACCTCGAATTCGTTGACATTATCCGAACTTGTCCTGAACATGTCCCAGTCGACGTCATTGAGCGCGTCCTGTAGCGTGGCTTCCAATTGGGCAGACCAACGCTTTACCTCCCTCGTGGCCGGAGCCTCAAGACAAGACTTCTGTTTGTAAGCCGGCACAAGGAAAACAGCGTTGTGGTCCGACTTCCCAAACACCGGCTGTGGAACAGCTTTGTAGCCCTGCTCGTACGGCGTGTAGCAGTCGTCCAGCATGTTGTCCTCTCTAGTCATGCACGTGACATGTTGGAATAAGTCCGGCATGACTTGTTTGAGGTTCGCTTTATTAAAGTCCCCCACCACTATGGTTGCTGGTTCCGGGTGCTTCTGTTGAGTAGTGTTGAGTGCCTCGTGCAGTTCAGACAGGGCTGTGCCAACGTCCGCATGAGGCGGAATATAAACCGCCGTGGCGATAACTGAGCTGAACTCCCGAGGCAGGTAAAAAGGATGGCATTTGATAGTCAGATGCTCCAGATGAGGCGAGCAGGACCGAGAGAGAACAGCGATGCTCTTCACTTCGCACCACTTAGTGTTCACCAAGAAAATGACTCCCCCACCTTTGGATTTGTTGTCCTCTGCTGTCATGTCCATACGAAACACAGAGAATGAGTCCGACGGAGTCACTGCCTGGTCCGGCACTAGGGGGGTCAGCCATTGTCTCGGTGAAACACAGGATGTTACAGTCCCTCGCGTCCTGTTGGAAGGTCACCCTTGCTCTCAAATCATCCAGCTTATTTTCCAATGACTGGGTGTTCGTGAGCAGAATGCTGGGCAGTGGAGGGCGATGAGCTCATTTCCGCAGTCTGTTCCGAATTCCGGCGCGGGTCCCCTGATGTTTGTGTGCGTCACTGCGAGGTCTCTCGTTTGCGTCCTTCATTACTATCCACCGTCCGAAGTATCTCAGCCGGCCACAACGAATCGGGTTTGAAGAAGTCATAAACCACGTAAAATCTGGTTTCCAATTTCCCGAAGTGTCACACTGTCATACAGTAACAGTCCAGTAATCTAATAATACTGTAAGTGCAGTAGCTGAACCACACTAATGTACAAGAATGTAAAGAGTGAAACTATGCGATCACAACAATGAACTGCTGTGCTCAACTTCCTCATTTTTATTGTGTGTCATCATTTAATCTGTGGTACATAAAGCTCAAAAAGAGATAGATTTTGCTGTAACAAAGCATAATGTTAATATGCTGTGATTTGCACTCACTTGAACTCATTTAAGGTGATTTGAGGACCACATGTTTTTCAAGCAACAGAAAACAACAGGCCAGACTGATAGAGAAGGCAGTTAAACAGCATGTAACAGATGCTCCTGAGTCTGGTGCAAAATGTCACAGAACCCAGTGGAGAACAAAATGTTCAAGTGAGGAGGCATTATTACAGGTCAGCTTAGCCCCACGAAGAAGCAGTTAGGATGGAATTGTTTCATTCTGTGCATCATGCATAGCATGAAACATTTATAAGGTGACAGTGGTTGAATGTAATATGCAACCACCTCAGAAACCCAAGGGGTGGCTATTAAAGATAAATAAATTCCGTTTTGAGGCCTGTGGGATGCCATGTTTGGCCAATGTGTGGTTGACATTGCCAAAATGTCAGTCCCTCTTGTTTAGTCAGTGTCAAGACGTTGCGTTTAGAGCAGTTAATTTGCATGGCATTTTATGATGAATATCAGATAGGCACCTTAATACCTCACTGATTAATAAACATTATTATTCAGCACATGTGCACCCTGAAACTATGCTTTTTAGTAAGTTCATGTTTGTATGTGTACATCATGATTGCAAAGGAGAATTTCCTAAACATTCTCCCTGGTGAGGATAAGCACAGTTTAGAAGTTCAACAAAGATCATGTGATCTGCCTGTTCCAATTGCTTTGTGGACTGAAAGGATGAGACAAAGAGCAAATAAATTTTATCTTTGAGACTTGAATTATGTGTAGTTTATAGCCAAGCAAAGTTTTTTTTTTCTCCCAATGGGACTCTGAATGCTTGAGGCAGAAAATTACTCAAAGTATTCCTTTTTTATTGTTGACATGCATGAACTTTATAACTAAGTGCCTTTCAGTTGTATTTCTCCATCATTTGAACCTCTCTGACGTTCACTTTTTTTAAAGTGACAGAACACTAGGATTTAATGGGTTTCAATCCTGTATACATACAAAGTGGGATGTCCCTCTTCATTAGAACTCAACAGACTCTATGAGACCACAACAACAAGCATAGCCAGCTGGGTGAAGGGAACCTGGTACAAATATATATGGTGAGCATCAGGATAGCTGTGCAAATGTGCATCCAAACAGCATGTGCATCATTGCATCTAGGCCCCACCCATCCTGGTCTTCCTCCTGCATTTCAGGACTAATAAAGCCACATGAATGTGATGCTATTGGGTTCAATTCCAAGGAATGATATCCAGAGTCAGCCTATGCAGAGGAGGATGCAACCCAATAAATACTGTGGTAAACAGACAATTAGCCACTCAATATTGCCTCCCTTTATTACATTCCATCAGTTAACATCCATGGGTCATGTGAATGAAATTTGCGAAATCATGAAATCTTATATTTTATATCATAGAACCAATCATAAAACCAATCATGAAATCAGAAAGCACTAATTCAGGCTGCTTGCTCTTGGCATTAAAATTACATGTTATTCTGTATGCTGTTATTCTGTATGCTGATCAAATCGGTACAACCAATGTTTTGTTGTGGTTATATGTCCAGACTACAAGGCTGTGTACATTCCATGCTCTGTCCAAAAGTCGCCAAACTCGCACCCAAGATTATGAAATGATGCCAACACCCAGGTCATGACGACCCAGGTTACAACGCTCAAGGTAACGAGATTGAAGTGAGAATAAACAACATCTAGCAAGAGGAAGAGTACAGGAAGGTGTGCACTTTTTACTTACTACTGCCATATAAATAACTGTGTAATGCTTCATTCGGGGAGACTTTCTTTCCAAAAGGGCTCTTCCACACTGGTGTGTATTTCTATACAAAATAAAATGTAACTCTCTCTACACCTAAACTGTTACTTCATTTTTTCTTCCACAGATTTGGGGGCTCATCCAGGATGGAAAACTTCTGCTGAGGCAACCCACAACCGTGCGGATCCCAAAGGAAGGGGGGCGATTGTCCTTGGAGACCCGCTGGTGACCGAGCCCGATAAACTTTAGGGCTGGCCTGTCCCGCGGCGTGGATTGTCCTCAGACAGAATACGTCATCAGCAGAAACCGAACGGTAGGACAGAATTGTTTCCATTTATCAGAACGGGTTTCTGAAGTTTGTGTCTTTTTATAAAGGCTAAAAGGCAGGGTGGTCCCTGGCCATAAAGAGAAGTTCTGTCCAGACCAAACGAAAAGGGTTTATAGAGAATTACACAAACAAAGAGTGTGAATAGAGACCAAATAAAAAGGGTGTACACCAGGGAGTTGGTGGGTCCAACTCCGGCTTAGTGGGTCTAAACCAGCAGGTCCGGGTGGGTCCCGACCTAAGAAAAAAGAAGGTCCGGGACTTTCCACTGCACAGCAGTTCCGAGTTGGTGGGTCCAACTCTGACTTGATGAGTCCAAGTCTATGAATACACTGGGTGCAGTTCTGAGTTGGTGGTCCAAGTCCGTGTGTAGCGCGCTGGGGTGGTTCTACCTGGTTTTGTTGAAGTACTTCACTGTCTTTGTTGTCATCTGTATGTGTTCAATGTGTGTGAAGTATTGCCTACGAAACATTAAAGCAGCATTATAAAGGGTTAAGGAAAGTATCCTAAAACTACAGTGGTGCACAAGTGCATATAAAGATTAAAAAAAAATGTACTGATACAACAATTGATATTTCAGTTAAAATACAATTGTAGGTGTGTGTTGTACTGTCTGTCTTTTTCGCAACAAAGATCTTGCTTGAATTTGCGTGGAGGGTGTACTTATCCAAAATACTGGTTTTAATATTATTAAAAAAGTAAATAGACCATTGGGTGCAGGTTCGAACGGGAAAAGATAAGCACAATGGGGCAGGGTGATAGTATCCATAGTCTTGTACCAGATCCTGCTTATAATCCGAATGGTGACACTGAATTCGAGAAACAGATGAGAGAGCACAATAATGGCAAACCCTTAGGATCTAGTGGGTTAAAGAAAAGTTGCAGGGAGAGTGTAGAGAGTGAGACAGGAATGTCGTTTAAAAAAGAGTGCAGAAAGTGGTATAAAACGACACGTGGGTTATGGCCAAAAGAGGGCTCATTAGATCCAACAGTGTTGCAGAAAACTAAAGAAATATTATGGCAAAAACAAAATACAGGATGTAGAAGAAAAAAGCTGTATTTAGATAAGTTTAGAGACTGAGAAGGAGTTGTGGAAAAGAAAGCATTGGAAGTGAAAAAAAAAAAGCATTAGAAGTGGCGAAGAAGCGTGTAACTGACCTCACCGTCAAGTTAAAAGCAGAAAAAGCAAAGAGTGAAGCTCAGGCTGCTCTTCTGACAATGTCTGCACAAGTGCTTTCTACAGAGGCGCCCCGCAGAAAGAAGAAAGAGGAGATGCTATTGTACCCCAGGCTCAAGACTCCGCCTCCATACAATCCAGATGGAAGTGCAGTGGCAGGTGCTGAAGGCGATGCCAGTGCCCCCAGCACTGAGCCAGAAGATCAGACAAAGGAGGAGTCCACGCCCTCCAGGAGAAGCTACACCCTCAAGGAAGAGCAACAGCCTCAAGCTCTTACACACAGAAGCACACGCAGTGGGACACGCCTAGACGGCCCGAACCAAGTGCTGGTAGGTGCATTTTCCCTTGTTCGGATGCCTGAGACCCGGGGTCATGATGATCAAGGCAACCCTCGAGTGGTGTTGGTCCAGCGGAACTGGGACATACAAGAGCTTCTAGATGTGGCCAACAGCCTCCCTGACCCGAGGGAGGGGGGGGAGACCTGGTTCTGGGCTGCTGTTAAGGGGGTGACGGAGGAAACAGGGGTCAGTATGTCGCCCTAACCTGGTGCCCTGCCGCAGACCCCATGCTGACGCTCTCTGTTAATCATCGCAAAGTGTCATTCCTGGTGGACACAGGGGCCACACGATCCACATTGAGAGCGACGGCGGCACCAGGGGCCCCCACCAATGGACAGGTTGTGAAGGTCATTGGAGCCGCAGGCCTCGCACAGTTCCTAGCAAAGACACAGCCTCTTACTGCTAAGACGAGGATGAGGAATGGAAGAAGGACTTCATCGCTACAAGTCCTTCATGTGAGGAGATCCTGGTCAACAATTTGTATCGTAGCGACCGGCTGACAGCTGCATCAGTCCTTCTGTCAGAAGAACAACAAGAGTGGTACAAAGGGGGGTCAGTTCCGCATCTGTCGCTGGGACAAACTTGTCCTGTATAGTCATATCAATAAATTATTCACCTGTTAATTCACCAATTTTGCCAGTAAAAAAAGCAGACGAGTCTTGGCGATTCGTGCAGGACCTAAGGGGGGTTAATGTAGCTATACACCCCCGCGCTCCCATTGTGCCAAATCCTGCTACCATTTTATCATCAATACCTGCAAATGCCAAATGGTTTTCAGTGGTTGATCTTGCTAATGCATTTTTCTCTATTTCAGTGCACCCGGACTCGCAGTACTGGTTTGCCTATACATTTAGAGGTAAGAGATGGACATGGATGGTGATGCCACAGGGCTACACCGAGTCCCCAAGTGTGTATGGGCAGGAGGGAGGAAAAAATCTTAAATTGTTTGTAGTGCCAAAAGGCAGCAAGTTGGTGCAGTATGTTGATGATCTGCTGCTGTGCTCAAGAACTAAAGAAGATTGCGATACTGACACAAGAGCTCTGTTAACATTCCTGGCCGAAAATGGTCACAAGGCCTCTAAAGCAAAACTCCAGCTGGTGCGTCAACAGATACAGTACCTTGGACACGTCCTTTCCCCTTCGGGTCACTCCCTCGGGGCTAAAAGAATAGAAGCTATTCTCCAGGCACCAAAGCCTGTGGCTAAACAACAGTTATTGTCATTGCTGGGCATGATTGGCTATTGTCGCAACATAGTTTTACTCTTGGAAGATTTTGCTACTTTTAATGCACATAAGCAATGTTACTTGCCTTGTTGTTTGATGTTTTAAAAGTTTGTAACTTTTAAGAGTTACACTTTTATTCCATCTATGATTAGCGTATACACATGACAAAGACATGATTGTAAAGACACAAACATGTATTTTTGAATGCTGTCTTTTACAGATAATGTTTGCAAAGTTATTAATACAAAATAAGAGGATAACTTTCTGTAAATGATTGTAAACATTATGCATTTTTCTAACCACTGTAGAGCGGGCTGTGATTGTCATACATAGAGAATTGAGATGGAATTTATTATAAAGCTTCAAATATATATTTGAATGCTGTGTTTCTATGATGAACAATTGCTGAAATATTATTTAAAAATGCATTTGGGATTGCCACCTCACAATTTTGGTGTCCTATAAAATTACCCCCTTAAAGCTACAATAGTTAACTTTCTGTGTAAGAATTATGATCAGAATTGAATCTTAATGTGGTGAGTTGGCTCTTGTACAACTCCATACATAGTACTTGATCAAATTAATTTAAATGCATTGTATGATTCACCATATAATTTCCATTAGTATAATGCATCTCAATTTCTATTACAGAATTGATTCTGCTATAGAAGATGGATCATTTGGGCAGCCAGATGATCAGAACCCCAAGTGCCAAACAAAGAAGATTATATTGAATGGAAAATCACATTTGTTTCTGTTTGCATTGAGATATACTGTATTGTGGAAGGAACAGAAATAACTTGATTATGATTATGGCTCAAATAAATGGCCTTGTGTCAGCAAAACAGACAATTTTATTATTTGTTGTATTAACCTCAGACAAATGTACATCATTGTTGGTCTTCTTTCACCCAGATGGGAGAGCTGGGTTCAACATTAAAAAAGTAAATGTACATTTTCAAATCCTGATTTGATGTCCATTTTGAAATGGTGCCTTTAAAGGCAACTTGTGTCCCCTTTTAACCAGGATGTAAATAACCAGAATGTCGCTTCATATGACACAGTTGCTGCTGTTCACCCTCTCCTGGGGCCCAGCAAAACACAACGGTGTTTCTGTGATTTCCAGTCCATGTTGGTGATTTGCCATATGGGAGGCATGTCTCCAGCCAGCAGTGCAACAGGTACACAGAGGCAGACATACCTCAAAGACACACATCCTCTGCAGTGGAGAAAGCAACTGGCTGCTTCTCAGGAGGATCTTCCATGTTGCTGGATGGCAAGGAAGAGGAGGAGCGCCCTAAAAAGTTAAAAAACTGCAGTTACAGCTTCACCCCAGATCAAGGTGAGCCACCTTCTTGTTGAATGGGACACCTGGCAGAGGCCACCAATTCGTAGTGCAAAGGTCGTCAGCAGCAGTGCAGGATATATGTGGATGTGTTGGGGGATGCCGTGCAGAAGGTGTGGGTGTGCTGTTCTGTTTTGTCAGTTTTTTTAAAATCTGCATTGTATTTGTCAGCAAGCAGGAAAAATAGCACCTGTTAACTTTGGTGTTATTAGCCAATAAAACATTGTATTTTCTAATGTAGAGAGTAATTTTGGGACACATGACTGCTCTTGCCATTTACCTCATGGCTGTGTTTTTGCTCAGTCTGTGTCTTATCGATTGTAAAAAAGTGTTACAGCATCATGTTTACATGTGTGTGAGGAGGTGAGTCCAGTGTGTGGAGGACAAATAATAAAAGGCCATTGCAGTGTCAATAACACCCCTCCAGGCTGTTATGTGTGTGTGGACTGTTTTTAGAATAAAAACACACTGTGGACTGTGGGTTTGTTTGTCTGCTTTGCTTTTATGTTTACTACTCTATTCCTGACTTCCATCCCTGTTCTTCCTGTGTGCTTCCCCTTCCCAAGATCTTCTATTCTAGTCCAGTTAGAAATCCGCTGCTATGTCTTCATTCATCCTGTCCAATTGGAATTCTTTCCTCCAGAGGGCTCCACCCCCACTGCAACTTGGCCTGGCTGAGATGCAACACCTGAGGGCCTCAGGTGCACCTGACCTTTGGCGATGTATGGATCCTGTTAGGTCTCAAACTCCTGGTAATATCTCTGTGTTGGCCATCAGACTGAAGGAAATTGACTTGGAGATTATGTGGTAGGAATATCAAAACATGCTTTTGCGTACCTTGGAGGCTGACTCTGGCTGCAGTTCTTCGTGTTTACGAGTTGATCCCAGAAGCTTACAGATAAAAATTTAAGAAGTTAGTTAAAACACCCAGCCAGACATTTGTTGAGTTTGCGTGTGACAAATCACAATTGTTTGATAAGTGGTGTTTGGCTAGTAATGTTTAAACTTTTGAGGGGCTAAAAGAGCTTATTTTGATGGAAGAGTTCAAGAGCTGTTTGCTCGACCGTATGGTTGTGTATCTGAATGAGCAAAAGGTTGCATCACTGTCCTCTGCTGGGATGCTTGCTGATGAGTTTGCATTAACACATAAAACTGTTTTTATGCCCGATGCGCCTATTTGTGATACTAGATCCAAGAGTATCCCTGTTTCTCCGGCTTCTGCTCGACCTGATCCTTCTACTAACCCTCGGGGTTGTTTTTATTGTCATGAGTCTGGCCGTTTCATTTCTGCTTGTCCAGGGTCACATTTGAAGGCTAGGAAAGCTCTGTCTGTTGTTGTCTCTAGCAATAGCTCATCAGACGTTCTGCCTACTGTGGAACTCTCTTTCCAGCCCTTTGTGTTTCCTGGTTCTGTATCTCTTTCTGAAACATCAATCCTGCTTGCTGTTACCATATTAAGTGATACTGGTTCTGCTCAGTCATTCATTCTGGAAAGCGTGTTACCCTTTTCCAATGAGACATACTCTGGTAGTGATGTTCTTGTAGAGGGGATAGAGCTTGGTACTGTGCATGTTCCTCTTTGTACAATATATTTAGATTCTGAGCTTGTATCTGGGTGTGTTAAGTTTGCTGTTTGTGCCCAGTTACCTGTTGATGGTAATTTGTTCATTTTGGGTAATGATTTGGGTGGGGCAAAAACATGTCCCCTTCCTGTTGTCATTCCAGAACCAGTGTCAGAAGGTGCTGATTCTGTTGCATGTGATTTTCCCTCTGTTTTCCCTGCATGTGTTTTGACCCGGGCACAGGCACGCAAGCTCAATGATATGGTTCCTTTGTCTGATACATTTTAGGTCACTCAGATTCTTCTGACCAGTCTGATTGTGATAATGCACCTAATTCACAGAATCCTGTCAGAGAGACGAATCATTCTGATGTCCCTGTGCCTGTGTGTCATGAGCAGTTGATTGCTGCACAAGAGTCTGAGCTAATCTTTTCCGGTTGCTTTGCTGCAGTGACCCCTAGTTCTGGCTTTTCTAAGCACTCTGTGTTATATTATGTTGATGATGGGGTTTTAATGAGGAAGTGGTCTCTTTCCCCTACCCAGGAGGAGTGAAATGGGGTCTACCAGGTTGTTGTTCCTAAATCTCTTAGGCAGCACATATTGACTCTTGCGTATGATCACCCATTTTCCAGTCCCTTGGGGATAAGGAAAACATATCAGCATATATTGCATTATTTGTTTTGGCCAGGTATGAAGTCTGATGTTACTCGGCATTACCACACTTGTCACATGTGTTAGGTTCTGGGTAAACCAAGCTAGACGATTCCTCCGACTCCTCTCTAACCCTTACCTGCCATGGGGGAGCCATTTGAACTCATATTAATTAACTGTGTGGACCCAATACCAAAAACTAAATCTGGAAATTATCTCTTTGCTATAATGTGTGCTGCTACTAGGTTTCCTGAAGCTCCTCCTTTGTGTACCCTGAAATCTAGCACTGTTATTAGGGCACTTATTAAGTTCTGTACTACTTTTGGTCTGCTAAAACATATTCAGTCTGATCAGGGAGCAAATTTCACCTCCAAACTGTTTTCTCAGGTTGTTCGGAAACTAAACATTTCACACCAGGTATCTAGTCCTTACCTCCCCAAAAGTCAAGGTGCCCTAGAACAATTCCACCAAACTCTTAAGAACATGCTACCATCTTTCTATTTCTCTTTTGGAAAAGATTGGGATGAGGAAGTGCCCTTACTACTATTTGCTGCACGTGATTCCATGCAAGAATCTATTGGTTTTAGTCCTTCAGAATTAGTGTTTGGTTGCTCTGTCCATGGTCCACTGAAAGTGCTCCAGGAACAGTGGTTGTCTCCCTCACCACCCCATCAGAAGAATGTGTTGGAGTATGTCACTATGCTGAGTGAGCATTTGCGCTCCGCCCGTGATTTGGCAAGATATATTTTGTGCTCATCACAGTTTGACAAAAAAGCTATCGATCGTTTTGTGCTGGGGACCAGGTCCTTGTGTTGCCAGTTGTTGGTTCTTCCCTGCAGGCTAGATTTTCGGGCCCTTATGAAATAAAGGAACAGGTTAATGCTGCTAACTACGCAATTCACCCGACCGAAGGTGGAAAAGGCATATTTGCCACATTAATATGTTAAAACCAAACCACAATCATTCTTCTGAATGTGATTCTGCCTCTCCTGTTCCTCCGCCTATGCCTGCTACTACTGTAAACATTAAACCCTTCAATGAATCACCTGAAATGGATGGTTTACACATTGACCAAAGCTGTTTTCCATGTGCTCGATTACCAAATTTAAAGGCACTAGAAAATTGGCCTTCCAGACTTGCCTGTTTGTCCTTGTCCACTTGTTCTGATGTTAAAGCTTTGATTGGCAAATTTCCTACCCTCTTTTCTGACACTCTGTCTTGTACCCCTATACTCGAGCATGACATTGACGTAGGTGACCATCCTCCCATTAAACAGCATCCATAAACCCGACTCGTTTCCGCTCCCTCGCAATAAGGACAGTCTAGGCCGCATTGGGGCTGCAAAATTTGTCCGTAAACAGGATTTATTAAAAGGTTACTGGCAGGTTCCATTTACTCCACGTGCATCTGAAATCTCAGCATTTGCTACCCCAGACAAATTCCTCCAGTATACTGTTTTGGCCTTTGGATTGCAAAATGTGACTGCTACCCTCCGGCCTTTGATGAACCACGTCCTTGGCAATGTAACTGTGAAACAAACCTTGATGATGTCTTCCTATTTACAAAGACATGGAAACACCATTTACAGGTTTTGGAGACTCTGTTCAGCAGATTGTATAATGCTTCATTAATTTTAGATCCGGATAAAAGTGAGTTTGGTATAGGTTCAATTACTTACCTTGGGAGGACTGTAAGACGTGGAATTGTAAACGTGTAGTCCAGGAAATAATCACTTTTCCTATTCTGACTACGAAACGGGAGCTTAGACAGTTCCTGGGGATGGCAGGGTTTTACAGGTGTTTTTGTAAGAATTTTTCTGATGTTGTGTTACCCCTTACAAATTTGTTCTGCCAGAGTACACCTTTTGTTTGGTCTGCTGAGTGCCAAGTAGCCTTTGACTCCTTGAAACTGCTCTTCAGTAGTTCCCCTGTTCTTACTGCTCCCGACTTCAGTAAACCTTTTAAACTAGAAATTGATGCCGGTGGTATAGGTGCTGGGGCTATCCTCATCCAAGAGGATGACTAAGGGCTTGATCACCTAGTGTGTTTTTATTCTAAAAAGTTTGTTAAACAGCAGCTGTCTTACAGCACAATTGAAAAAGAGGCCCTTGCCCTCCTCCTAGCCCTACAGCATTTTGAGGTTTATCTGTGTTCCAGCTCACCTGTATATACTGATCATAACCCATTAGTTTTCCTGCACCACATGTGTAAGTCCAACCAGCATTTAATATGCTGGTCGTTAATTGTTTGAGGTTACAACATTAGAAGGAATCTGAGGATGTTGTGGCAGATGCCTTATCTAGGAGTTAGAGAGCTGGTCTTTGGTGGTCTTTGTGAAACCCTATGGGGTTTACACTTGTGGGGGAGGGTGTTACGTGTGTGTGGACTGTTCTTGGAATAAAAACAGTCCACACACGTAACAATTACTTTTTTCCACTTTGGTTCCTAAGATTTAATTTGATATGTTGTACCTCTCCAGATTGTTGTTGTTTTTTTTTTTAATTTTTTTAAAAGAAACTATTTGAGTTTGCAAAGATTCATCTGCCTAGATCCTTTAATGAATGCATACCGATTTCATTTCAGTTTACACAAGATAAACCCAGCTGATTTTGTCAAGAATCAGTGAAGCAGATTTTTCATTTTCATTGCTTTTCAAATGCACTGAAACTAAAACCGGCCATGTGTTTAGTGCACTTAATTTAATGTGCCTGTAGCTCCACTGATTGGCCATTTGGGATATGTATCATTTGGCTTTTACAAATGATATATATAAAAACTTCATCAATGTTCTTTATCTATGCCTCTATATTTCTTCTTCTTCTTCTTCCGGCCGCTCCCGTTAGGGGTCGCCACAGCGGATCAAAAGCTTCCACTTCCTCCTGTCCTCTGCATCTCTCTCCGTCACCCCCACCACCTGCATGTCCTCCTTCACCACATCCATAAATCTCCTCTTAGGCCTTCCTCTCTTCCTCTTGCCTGGCAGCTCCATCCCTAGCATCCTTCTCCCGATATATCCAGGATCTCTCCTCTGCACATGTCCAAACCAATGCAGTCTCGCCTCTCTGACTTTGTCTCCAAACCGTCAATGCCTCTATATTTAATTGGATGAATATTTAATTGGATCAATATTCTGCATATAAAAGATTTATTTAGAGTTACAAAGTGTCCCCCATTAGATTTGTTGGGAACTATGGTGATGTGAGCTGCTGTTGCCGGAAGACTGGTTATGTTACCGGACCACGTGTTGGAGAGGAGCAGAGGTCTGTTCATTACGCAGATACTTTCTGGGATGTGGGGAGAAATCGAACTTGTGGCACAAAGACCGGATACGGAAGAAGAAAATGGCGTAAAAACAGCAGTCAACACCGCATGCCTGCATGTCAGCTCCCTTTTGGTTGGTGTTCGTTTTTATGCTTAAGTTACAAACAAAACGAGGAGCAGAGGTCTGTTCATTACGCGTTCTGTTCACAGCTCCAGAGTCCTTTTCAGCACTGAGTCCTAGTCCACAACAACAGATTATGGATGGTTCTTGGACGCAACATAATGTGTTTGACTCAGAAAATGGCAGGATGTCACACTGCTACCTATTACCGTATTATTACCTTATAACTGCTGAAATGTTAAAACA
>JADBHE010000163.1:0-15341 GCA_018136845.1 Heterotis niloticus
CTGAGGGTTAGGCTCAAAAGTTAAGGTTAATTATGCAGTTAGAGTTGCGGGAATGTTTATGTTCATGGAATGGCAGACCCCTGCTACTCCATCATAGGGTACCTGCAGCTAGGGCCGGGGCTAAATGGCCCCCGGAACAGTGTTAAACCAAATCATCAATTTTAAACTGTACAGTATCATTTCAGTGTTAGTAGCTTGTTTTAGAGTACTATACCTAGAGGTGCTCTTCTGCTGATCTCCATGGGGGTTTGTCTCCCACAGAAACTACAAAACCCCTTTTGTTGGAACCAGGATGTTCTTTCTTCCGAAGAAGGTGTTATTGCCTGTGGATAGAAGCTCCCCCTGAGCCTCTCCGTTCTGGCCATAATGCTTCTGAATCATTTTCCTGAATTCAGCAAGATGAATCAATGGTTGCTGGGTTGAGACAGGTCACCGATGATCCTAGTCGCTCTGGTCCTGCATTTCCTGTTGTAGATGAGCTGTAGGGATGGCAGATCAGATCCGGTGCAACGTTTTCCTGCCCGAATCACTGTCCACAGTGCCTTGATGTCGCGAGCACAGCTATTCCGAAACCAGAAGATGATGTTCTGAGTCAGAATGGTTTGTATAGCACCAGAGTAAAACGTTTTAAGGATCACCGGAGGGACCTGTAGCTTCCTCAGCTGCCTGAGGTGGTAGAGCCGCTTCTTTGCTCTACTGGCCTGTGCTCGGATGTGTACAGTTCACGTCAAGTCCTCAGTGACATGAATGCCCAGGTATTTGAAGCTGCTCACCCTCTCCACTGCAGTCCCGTTGATTTTAAGGGGGGTGTAGGACCTCTGCTGTCGCCTACCAAAGTCCACTACCATCTCTTTAGTTTGGCAACATTCAGTTGGAGACAGTTCTCCTGGCACCATAATGCCAAGTTCTCCACCTCCTCCAAGTATGATGTCTCATCATTGTTGGAGATGAGGCCCAGCACCACCGTGTCGTCAGCAAATTTGATGATGGAGTTGGAGGCGTGCGTGGCCACACAGTTGTGAGTGTAGAGGGCATAGAGCAGAGGGCTAAGTACACAACCTTGTGGAGCTCCTGTGTTGAGTATGATGATGCCAGAAGTACAACTACCGACTCTCACCACCTGTGGTCTGCCTGTGAGGAAACTGAGAACCGAGGCACACAGATGGCAGTTCAATCCCAAGTCACTCAGTTTAGTGAACAGTCTGTGGGGGACAATGGTGTTGAAAGCTGAATTATAATCAATGAACAGCAGTCTCACGTAGTTCCCCTGTTTCCTGTCCACATGACTGAGGGTGGTCTGCAGGACGTGGGGTATGGCATCATCCGTGGATCTATTGGGGCGGTAGGAAAACTGAAATGGGTCTACAAAGCTGGAGATGGATGCTGTGATGATGGCTTTGATGAGTCTCTCAAAGACCTTCATGACTACCGAGGTTAGTGCAACAGGTCGGTAGTCATTTGGGCATGAGGGCTTAATGTTCTTTGGTACCAGGACAATGGTGGATGTTTTAAAGCACCTACGGACTGTGGACTGAGCCAGAGACTCGTTAAAGATGGTTGTGAGCACTCCGGCCAGCTGGTCGGTGCAGCAGGCTCCTGGAGATGCCGTCCAGCCCTGGCGCTTTCCTGAAGTTAACGCACTTCAGCTCCCTCCGCACATTGGACTGGGCGACGGTGATGAAGTCACCACATTCCGTCAACTGGCTGCGGCCCTCACTTCTATCGCTGCTGTCGCAGGTGACTTTAGCACAATCGGGCTCGAAATGGGCATAGAATGTGTTGAGTTCGTTTGCGAACCCAGAGCCGGCACTCATAGCCACGTTAGATTTCCTTCCGAAATCTGTGATTGTGCGCAGTCCTTGCCACAATTTGCACGTGTCACCCTGGTGGAAAAGCGACTTGACTCTCTCCCGGTACTGGTGCTTTGCATCCTTCACTGCACACCGTATGAAGCCGCTTTGTAAGCGTTCATGTCCTCGGGTTCGAGATTTACATTGTACGTAGCAGTGTGCACATTCACTGCTTTGTGGACCGTACCATCATCCCACGGTTTTGGGTTGGGAAAGCTCTTGATTGTAACCGTGGGGACAATGTTGTCTTCCAGCATGCTCACAAAGCTGACCACTACCTCGAATTCGTTGACATTATCCGAACTTGTCCTGAACATGTCCCAGTCGACGTCATTGAGCGCGTCCTGTAGCGTGGCTTCCAATTGGGCAGACCAACGCTTTACCTCCCTCGTGGCCGGAGCCTCAAGACAAGACTTCTGTTTGTAAGCCGGCACAAGGAAAACAGCGTTGTGGTCCGACTTCCCAAACACCGGCTGTGGAACAGCTTTGTAGCCCTGCTCGTACGGCGTGTAGCAGTCGTCCAGCATGTTGTCCTCTCTAGTCATGCACGTGACATGTTGGAATAAGTCCGGCATGACTTGTTTGAGGTTCGCTTTATTAAAGTCCCCCACCACTATGGTTGCTGGTTCCGGGTGCTTCTGTTGAGTAGTGTTGAGTGCCTCGTGCAGTTCAGACAGGGCTGTGCCAACGTCCGCATGAGGCGGAATATAAACCGCCGTGGCGATAACTGAGCTGAACTCCCGAGGCAGGTAAAAAGGATGGCATTTGATAGTCAGATGCTCCAGATGAGGCGAGCAGGACCGAGAGAGAACAGCGATGCTCTTCACTTCGCACCACTTAGTGTTCACCAAGAAAATGACTCCCCCACCTTTGGATTTGTTGTCCTCTGCTGTCATGTCCATACGAAACACAGAGAATGAGTCCGACGGAGTCACTGCCTGGTCCGGCACTAGGGGGGTCAGCCATTGTCTCGGTGAAACACAGGATGTTACAGTCCCTCGCGTCCTGTTGGAAGGTCACCCTTGCTCTCAAATCATCCAGCTTATTTTCCAATGACTGGGTGTTCGTGAGCAGAATGCTGGGCAGTGGAGGGCGATGAGCTCATTTCCGCAGTCTGTTCCGAATTCCGGCGCGGGTCCCCTGATGTTTGTGTGCGTCACTGCGAGGTCTCTCGTTTGCGTCCTTCATTACTATCCACCGTCCGAAGTATCTCAGCCGGCCACAACGAATCGGGTTTGAAGAAGTCATAAACCACGTAAAATCTGGTTTCCAATTTCCCGAAGTGTCACACTGTCATACAGTAACAGTCCAGTAATCTAATAATACTGTAAGTGCAGTAGCTGAACCACACTAATGTACAAGAATGTAAAGAGTGAAACTATGCGATCACAACAATGAACTGCTGTGCTCAACTTCCTCATTTTTATTGTGTGTCATCATTTAATCTGTGGTACATAAAGCTCAAAAAGAGATAGATTTTGCTGTAACAAAGCATAATGTTAATATGCTGTGATTTGCACTCACTTGAACTCATTTAAGGTGATTTGAGGACCACATGTTTTTCAAGCAACAGAAAACAACAGGCCAGACTGATAGAGAAGGCAGTTAAACAGCATGTAACAGATGCTCCTGAGTCTGGTGCAAAATGTCACAGAACCCAGTGGAGAACAAAATGTTCAAGTGAGGAGGCATTATTACAGGTCAGCTTAGCCCCACGAAGAAGCAGTTAGGATGGAATTGTTTCATTCTGTGCATCATGCATAGCATGAAACATTTATAAGGTGACAGTGGTTGAATGTAATATGCAACCACCTCAGAAACCCAAGGGGTGGCTATTAAAGATAAATAAATTCCGTTTTGAGGCCTGTGGGATGCCATGTTTGGCCAATGTGTGGTTGACATTGCCAAAATGTCAGTCCCTCTTGTTTAGTCAGTGTCAAGACGTTGCGTTTAGAGCAGTTAATTTGCATGGCATTTTATGATGAATATCAGATAGGCACCTTAATACCTCACTGATTAATAAACATTATTATTCAGCACATGTGCACCCTGAAACTATGCTTTTTAGTAAGTTCATGTTTGTATGTGTACATCATGATTGCAAAGGAGAATTTCCTAAACATTCTCCCTGGTGAGGATAAGCACAGTTTAGAAGTTCAACAAAGATCATGTGATCTGCCTGTTCCAATTGCTTTGTGGACTGAAAGGATGAGACAAAGAGCAAATAAATTTTATCTTTGAGACTTGAATTATGTGTAGTTTATAGCCAAGCAAAGTTTTTTTTTTCTCCCAATGGGACTCTGAATGCTTGAGGCAGAAAATTACTCAAAGTATTCCTTTTTTATTGTTGACATGCATGAACTTTATAACTAAGTGCCTTTCAGTTGTATTTCTCCATCATTTGAACCTCTCTGACGTTCACTTTTTTTAAAGTGACAGAACACTAGGATTTAATGGGTTTCAATCCTGTATACATACAAAGTGGGATGTCCCTCTTCATTAGAACTCAACAGACTCTATGAGACCACAACAACAAGCATAGCCAGCTGGGTGAAGGGAACCTGGTACAAATATATATGGTGAGCATCAGGATAGCTGTGCAAATGTGCATCCAAACAGCATGTGCATCATTGCATCTAGGCCCCACCCATCCTGGTCTTCCTCCTGCATTTCAGGACTAATAAAGCCACATGAATGTGATGCTATTGGGTTCAATTCCAAGGAATGATATCCAGAGTCAGCCTATGCAGAGGAGGATGCAACCCAATAAATACTGTGGTAAACAGACAATTAGCCACTCAATATTGCCTCCCTTTATTACATTCCATCAGTTAACATCCATGGGTCATGTGAATGAAATTTGCGAAATCATGAAATCTTATATTTTATATCATAGAACCAATCATAAAACCAATCATGAAATCAGAAAGCACTAATTCAGGCTGCTTGCTCTTGGCATTAAAATTACATGTTATTCTGTATGCTGTTATTCTGTATGCTGATCAAATCGGTACAACCAATGTTTTGTTGTGGTTATATGTCCAGACTACAAGGCTGTGTACATTCCATGCTCTGTCCAAAAGTCGCCAAACTCGCACCCAAGATTATGAAATGATGCCAACACCCAGGTCATGACGACCCAGGTTACAACGCTCAAGGTAACGAGATTGAAGTGAGAATAAACAACATCTAGCAAGAGGAAGAGTACAGGAAGGTGTGCACTTTTTACTTACTACTGCCATATAAATAACTGTGTAATGCTTCATTCGGGGAGACTTTCTTTCCAAAAGGGCTCTTCCACACTGGTGTGTATTTCTATACAAAATAAAATGTAACTCTCTCTACACCTAAACTGTTACTTCATTTTTTCTTCCACAGATTTGGGGGCTCATCCAGGATGGAAAACTTCTGCTGAGGCAACCCACAACCGTGCGGATCCCAAAGGAAGGGGGGCGATTGTCCTTGGAGACCCGCTGGTGACCGAGCCCGATAAACTTTAGGGCTGGCCTGTCCCGCGGCGTGGATTGTCCTCAGACAGAATACGTCATCAGCAGAAACCGAACGGTAGGACAGAATTGTTTCCATTTATCAGAACGGGTTTCTGAAGTTTGTGTCTTTTTATAAAGGCTAAAAGGCAGGGTGGTCCCTGGCCATAAAGAGAAGTTCTGTCCAGACCAAACGAAAAGGGTTTATAGAGAATTACACAAACAAAGAGTGTGAATAGAGACCAAATAAAAAGGGTGTACACCAGGGAGTTGGTGGGTCCAACTCCGGCTTAGTGGGTCTAAACCAGCAGGTCCGGGTGGGTCCCGACCTAAGAAAAAAGAAGGTCCGGGACTTTCCACTGCACAGCAGTTCCGAGTTGGTGGGTCCAACTCTGACTTGATGAGTCCAAGTCTATGAATACACTGGGTGCAGTTCTGAGTTGGTGGTCCAAGTCCGTGTGTAGCGCGCTGGGGTGGTTCTACCTGGTTTTGTTGAAGTACTTCACTGTCTTTGTTGTCATCTGTATGTGTTCAATGTGTGTGAAGTATTGCCTACGAAACATTAAAGCAGCATTATAAAGGGTTAAAGAAAGTATCCTAAAACTACAGTGGTGCACAAGTGCATATAAAGATTAAAAAAAAATGTACTGATACAACAATTGATATTTCAGTTAAAATACAATTGTAGGTGTGTGTTGTACTGTCTGTCTTTTTCGCAACAAAGATCTTGCTTGAATTTGCGTGGAGGGTGTACTTATCCAAAATACTGGTTTTAATATTATTAAAAAAGTAAATAGACCATTGGGTGCAGGTTCGAACGGGAAAAGATAAGCACAATGGGGCAGGGTGATAGTATCCATAGTCTTGTACCAGATCCTGCTTATAATCCGAATGGTGACACTGAATTCGAGAAACAGATGAGAGAGCACAATAATGGCAAACCCTTAGGATCTAGTGGGTTAAAGAAAAGTTGCAGGGAGAGTGTAGAGAGTGAGACAGGAATGTCGTTTAAAAAAGAGTGCAGAAAGTGGTATAAAACGACACGTGGGTTATGGCCAAAAGAGGGCTCATTAGATCCAACAGTGTTGCAGAAAACTAAAGAAATATTATGGCAAAAACAAAATACAGGATGTAGAAGAAAAAAGCTGTATTTAGATAAGTTTAGAGACTGAGAAGGAGTTGTGGAAAAGAAAGCATTGGAAGTGAAAAAAAAAAAGCATTAGAAGTGGCGAAGAAGCGTGTAACTGACCTCACCGTCAAGTTAAAAGCAGAAAAAGCAAAGAGTGAAGCTCAGGCTGCTCTTCTGACAATGTCTGCACAAGTGCTTTCTACAGAGGCGCCCCGCAGAAAGAAGAAAGAGGAGATGCTATTGTACCCCAGGCTCAAGACTCCGCCTCCATACAATCCAGATGGAAGTGCAGTGGCAGGTGCTGAAGGCGATGCCAGTGCCCCCAGCACTGAGCCAGAAGATCAGACAAAGGAGGAGTCCACGCCCTCCAGGAGAAGCTACACCCTCAAGGAAGAGCAACAGCCTCAAGCTCTTACACACAGAAGCACACGCAGTGGGACACGCCTAGACGGCCCGAACCAAGTGCTGGTAGGTGCATTTTCCCTTGTTCGGATGCCTGAGACCCGGGGTCATGATGATCAAGGCAACCCTCGAGTGGTGTTGGTCCAGCGGAACTGGGACATACAAGAGCTTCTAGATGTGGCCAACAGCCTCCCTGACCCGAGGGAGGGGGGGGAGACCTGGTTCTGGGCTGCTGTTAAGGGGGTGACGGAGGAAACAGGGGTCAGTATGTCGCCCTAACCTGGTGCCCTGCCGCAGACCCCATGCTGACGCTCTCTGTTAATCATCGCAAAGTGTCATTCCTGGTGGACACAGGGGCCACACGATCCACATTGAGAGCGACGGCGGCACCAGGGGCCCCCACCAATGGACAGGTTGTGAAGGTCATTGGAGCCGCAGGCCTCGCACAGTTCCTAGCAAAGACACAGCCTCTTACTGCTAAGACGAGGATGAGGAATGGAAGAAGGACTTCATCGCTACAAGTCCTTCATGTGAGGAGATCCTGGTCAACAATTTGTATCGTAGCGACCGGCTGACAGCTGCATCAGTCCTTCTGTCAGAAGAACAACAAGAGTGGTACAAAGGGGGGTCAGTTCCGCATCTGTCGCTGGGACAAACTTGTCCTGTATAGTCATATCAATAAATTATTCACCTGTTAATTCACCAATTTTGCCAGTAAAAAAAGCAGACGAGTCTTGGTGATTCGTGCAGGACCTAAGGGGGGTTAATGTAGCTATACACCCCCGCGCTCCCATTGTGCCAAATCCTGCTACCATTTTATCATCAATACCTGCAAATGCCAAATGGTTTTCAGTGGTTGATCTTGCTAATGCATTTTTCTCTATTTCAGTGCACCCGGACTCGCAGTACTGGTTTGCCTATACATTTAGAGGTAAGAGATGGACATGGATGGTGATGCCACAGGGCTACACCGAGTCCCCAAGTGTGTATGGGCAGGAGGGAGGAAAAAATCTTAAATTGTTTGTAGTGCCAAAAGGCAGCAAGTTGGTGCAGTATGTTGATGATCTGCTGCTGTGCTCAAGAACTAAAGAAGATTGCGATACTGACACAAGAGCTCTGTTAACATTCCTGGCCGAAAATGGTCACAAGGCCTCTAAAGCAAAACTCCAGCTGGTGCGTCAACAGATACAGTACCTTGGACACGTCCTTTCCCCTTCGGGTCACTCCCTCGGGGCTAAAAGAATAGAAGCTATTCTCCAGGCACCAAAGCCTGTGGCTAAACAACAGTTATTGTCATTGCTGGGCATGATTGGCTATTGTCGCAACATAGTTTTACTCTTGGAAGATTTTGCTACTTTTAATGCACATAAGCAATGTTACTTGCCTTGTTGTTTGATGTTTTAAAAGTTTGTAACTTTTAAGAGTTACACTTTTATTCCATCTATGATTAGCGTATACACATGACAAAGACATGATTGTAAAGACACAAACATGTATTTTTGAATGCTGTCTTTTACAGATAATGTTTGCAAAGTTATTAATACAAAATAAGAGGATAACTTTCTGTAAATGATTGTAAACATTATGCATTTTTCTAACCACTGTAGAGCGGGCTGTGATTGTCATACATAGAGAATTGAGATGGAATTTATTATAAAGCTTCAAATATATATTTGAATGCTGTGTTTCTATGATGAACAATTGCTGAAATATTATTTAAAAATGCATTTGGGATTGCCACCTCACAATTTTGGTGTCCTATAAAATTACCCCCTTAAAGCTACAATAGTTAACTTTCTGTGTAAGAATTATGATCAGAATTGAATCTTAATGTGGTGAGTTGGCTCTTGTACAACTCCATACATAGTACTTGATCAAATTAATTTAAATGCATTGTATGATTCACCATATAATTTCCATTAGTATAATGCATCTCAATTTCTATTACAGAATTGATTCTGCTATAGAAGATGGATCATTTGGGCAGCCAGATGATCAGAACCCCAAGTGCCAAACAAAGAAGATTATATTGAATGGAAAATCACATTTGTTTCTGTTTGCATTGAGATATACTGTATTGTGGAAGGAACAGAAATAACTTGATTATGATTATGGCTCAAATAAATGGCCTTGTGTCAGCAAAACAGACAATTTTATTATTTGTTGTATTAACCTCAGACAAATGTACATCATTGTTGGTCTTCTTTCACCCAGATGGGAGAGCTGGGTTCAACATTAAAAAAGTAAATGTACATTTTCAAATCCTGATTTGATGTCCATTTTGAAATGGTGCCTTTAAAGGCAACTTGTGTCCCCTTTTAACCAGGATGTAAATAACCAGAATGTCGCTTCATATGACACAGTTGCTGCTGTTCACCCTCTCCTGGGGCCCAGCAAAACACAACGGTGTTTCTGTGATTTCCAGTCCATGTTGGTGATTTGCCATATGGGAGGCATGTCTCCAGCCAGCAGTGCAACAGGTACACAGAGGCAGACATACCTCAAAGACACACATCCTCTGCAGTGGAGAAAGCAACTGGCTGCTTCTCAGGAGGATCTTCCATGTTGCTGGATGGCAAGGAAGAGGAGGAGCGCCCTAAAAAGTTAAAAAACTGCAGTTACAGCTTCACCCCAGATCAAGGTGAGCCACCTTCTTGTTGAATGGGACACCTGGCAGAGGCCACCAATTCGTAGTGCAAAGGTCGTCAGCAGCAGTGCAGGATATATGTGGATGTGTTGGGGGATGCCGTGCAGAAGGTGTGGGTGTGCTGTTCTGTTTTGTCAGTTTTTTTAAAATCTGCATTGTATTTGTCAGCAAGCAGGAAAAATAGCACCTGTTAACTTTGGTGTTATTAGCCAATAAAACATTGTATTTTCTAATGTAGAGAGTAATTTTGGGACACATGACTGCTCTTGCCATTTACCTCATGGCTGTGTTTTTGCTCAGTCTGTGTCTTATCGATTGTAAAAAAGTGTTACAGCATCATGTTTACATGTGTGTGAGGAGGTGAGTCCAGTGTGTGGAGGACAAATAATAAAAGGCCATTGCAGTGTCAATAACACCCCTCCAGGCTGTTATGTGTGTGTGGACTGTTTTTAGAATAAAAACACACTGTGGACTGTGGGTTTGTTTGTCTGCTTTGCTTTTATGTTTACTACTCTATTCCTGACTTCCATCCCTGTTCTTCCTGTGTGCTTCCCCTTCCCAAGATCTTCTATTCTAGTCCAGTTAGAAATCCGCTGCTATGTCTTCATTCATCCTGTCCAATTGGAATTCTTTCCTCCAGAGGGCTCCACCCCCACTGCAACTTGGCCTGGCTGAGATGCAACACCTGAGGGCCTCAGGTGCACCTGACCTTTGGCGATGTATGGATCCTGTTAGGTCTCAAACTCCTGGTAATATCTCTGTGTTGGCCATCAGACTGAAGGAAATTGACTTGGAGATTATGTGGTAGGAATATCAAAACATGCTTTTGCGTACCTTGGAGGCTGACTCTGGCTGCAGTTCTTCGTGTTTACGAGTTGATCCCAGAAGCTTACAGATAAAAATTTAAGAAGTTAGTTAAAACACCCAGCCAGACATTTGTTGAGTTTGCGTGTGACAAATCACAATTGTTTGATAAGTGGTGTTTGGCTAGTAATGTTTAAACTTTTGAGGGGCTAAAAGAGCTTATTTTGATGGAAGAGTTCAAGAGCTGTTTGCTCGACCGTATGGTTGTGTATCTGAATGAGCAAAAGGTTGCATCACTGTCCTCTGCTGGGATGCTTGCTGATGAGTTTGCATTAACACATAAAACTGTTTTTATGCCCGATGCGCCTATTTGTGATACTAGATCCAAGAGTATCCCTGTTTCTCCGGCTTCTGCTCGACCTGATCCTTCTACTAACCCTCGGGGTTGTTTTTATTGTCATGAGTCTGGCCGTTTCATTTCTGCTTGTCCAGGGTCACATTTGAAGGCTAGGAAAGCTCTGTCTGTTGTTGTCTCTAGCAATAGCTCATCAGACGTTCTGCCTACTGTGGAACTCTCTTTCCAGCCCTTTGTGTTTCCTGGTTCTGTATCTCTTTCTGAAACATCAATCCTGCTTGCTGTTACCATATTAAGTGATACTGGTTCTGCTCAGTCATTCATTCTGGAAAGCGTGTTACCCTTTTCCAATGAGACATACTCTGGTAGTGATGTTCTTGTAGAGGGGATAGAGCTTGGTACTGTGCATGTTCCTCTTTGTACAATATATTTAGATTCTGAGCTTGTATCTGGGTGTGTTAAGTTTGCTGTTTGTGCCCAGTTACCTGTTGATGGTAATTTGTTCATTTTGGGTAATGATTTGGGTGGGGCAAAAACATGTCCCCTTCCTGTTGTCATTCCAGAACCAGTGTCAGAAGGTGCTGATTCTGTTGCATGTGATTTTCCCTCTGTTTTCCCTGCATGTGTTTTGACCTGGGCACAGGCACGCAAGCTCAATGATATGGTTCCTTTGTCTGATACATTTTAGGTCACTCAGATTCTTCTGACCAGTCTGATTGTGATAATGCACCTAATTCACAGAATCCTGTCAGAGAGACGAATCATTCTGATGTCCCTGTGCCTGTGTGTCATGAGCAGTTGATTGCTGCACAAGAGTCTGAGCTAATCTTTTCCGGTTGCTTTGCTGCAGTGACCCCTAGTTCTGGCTTTTCTAAGCACTCTGTGTTATATTATGTTGATGATGGGGTTTTAATGAGGAAGTGGTCTCTTTCCCCTACCCAGGAGGAGTGAAATGGGGTCTACCAGGTTGTTGTTCCTAAATCTCTTAGGCAGCACATATTGACTCTTGCGTATGATCACCCATTTTCCAGTCCCTTGGGGATAAGGAAAACATATCAGCATATATTGCATTATTTGTTTTGGCCAGGTATGAAGTCTGATGTTACTCGGCATTACCACACTTGTCACATGTGTTAGGTTCTGGGTAAACCAAGCTAGACGATTCCTCCGACTCCTCTCTAACCCTTACCTGCCATGGGGGAGCCATTTGAACTCATATTAATTAACTGTGTGGACCCAATACCAAAAACTAAATCTGGAAATTATCTCTTTGCTATAATGTGTGCTGCTACTAGGTTTCCTGAAGCTCCTCCTTTGTGTACCCTGAAATCTAGCACTGTTATTAGGGCACTTATTAAGTTCTGTACTACTTTTGGTCTGCTAAAACATATTCAGTCTGATCAGGGAGCAAATTTCACCTCCAAACTGTTTTCTCAGGTTGTTCGGAAACTAAACATTTCACACCAGGTATCTAGTCCTTACCTCCCCAAAAGTCAAGGTGCCCTAGAACAATTCCACCAAACTCTTAAGAACATGCTACCATCTTTCTATTTCTCTTTTGGAAAAGATTGGGATGAGGAAGTGCCCTTACTACTATTTGCTGCACGTGATTCCATGCAAGAATCTATTGGTTTTAGTCCTTCAGAATTAGTGTTTGGTTGCTCTGTCCATGGTCCACTGAAAGTGCTCCAGGAACAGTGGTTGTCTCCCTCACCACCCCATCAGAAGAATGTGTTGGAGTATGTCACTATGCTGAGTGAGCATTTGCGCTCCGCCCGTGATTTGGCAAGATATATTTTGTGCTCATCACAGTTTGACAAAAAAGCTATCGATCGTTTTGTGCTGGGGACCAGGTCCTTGTGTTGCCAGTTGTTGGTTCTTCCCTGCAGGCTAGATTTTCGGGCCCTTATGAAATAAAGGAACAGGTTAATGCTGCTAACTACGCAATTCACCCGACCGAAGGTGGAAAAGGCATATTTGCCACATTAATATGTTAAAACCAAACCACAATCATTCTTCTGAATGTGATTCTGCCTCTCCTGTTCCTCCGCCTATGCCTGCTACTACTGTAAACATTAAACCCTTCAATGAATCACCTGAAATGGATGGTTTACACATTGACCAAAGCTGTTTTCCATGTGCTCGATTACCAAATTTAAAGGCACTAGAAAATTGGCCTTCCAGACTTGCCTGTTTGTCCTTGTCCACTTGTTCTGATGTTAAAGCTTTGATTGGCAAATTTCCTACCCTCTTTTCTGACACTCTGTCTTGTACCCCTATACTCCAGCATGACATTGACGTAGGTGACCATCCTCCCATTAAACAGCATCCTTAAATCCGACTCGTTTCCGCTCCCTCGCAATAAGGACAGTCTAGGCCGCATTGGGGCTGCAAAATTTGTCCGTAAACAGGATTTATTAAAAGGTTACTGGCAGGTTCCATTTACTCCACGTGCATCTGAAATCTCAGCATTTGCTACCCCAGACAAATTCCTCCAGTATACTGTTTTGGCCTTTGGATTGCAAAATGTGACTGCTACCCTCCAGCCTTTGATGAACCACGTCCTTGGCAATGTAACTGTGAAACAAACCTTGATGATGTCTTCCTATTTACAAAGACATGGAAACACCATTTACAGGTTTTGGAGACTCTGTTCAGCAGATTGTATAATGCTTCATTAATTTTAGATCCGGATAAAAGTGAGTTTGGTATAGGTTCAATTACTTACCTTGGGAGGACTGTAAGACGTGGAATTGTAAACGTGTAGTCCAGGAAATAATCACTTTTCCTATTCTGACTACGAAACGGGAGCTTAGACAGTTCCTGGGGATGGCAGGGTTTTACAGGTGTTTTTGTAAGAATTTTTCTGATGTTGTGTTACCCCTTACAAATTTGTTCTGCCAGAGTACACCTTTTGTTTGGTCTGCTGAGTGCCAAGTAGCCTTTGACTCCTTGAAACTGCTCTTCAGTAGTTCCCCTGTTCTTACTGCTCCCGACTTCAGTAAACCTTTTAAACTAGAAATTGATGCCGGTGGTATAGGTGCTGGGGCTATCCTCATCCAAGAGGATGACTAAGGGCTTGATCACCTAGTGTGTTTTTATTCTAAAAAGTTTGTTAAACAGCAGCTGTCTTACAGCACAATTGAAAAAGAGGCCCTTGCCCTCCTCCTAGCCCTACAGCATTTTGAGGTTTATCTGTGTTCCAGCTCACCTGTATATACTGATCATAACCCATTAGTTTTCCTGCACCACATGTGTAAGTCCAACCAGCATTTAATATGCTGGTCGTTAATTGTTTGAGGTTACAACATTAGAAGGAATCTGAGGATGTTGTGGCAGATGCCTTATCTAGGAGTTAGAGAGCTGGTCTTTGGTGGTCTTTGTGAAACCCTATGGGGTTTACACTTGTGGGGGAGGGTGTTACGTGTGTGTGGACTGTTCTTGGAATAAAAACAGTCCACACACGTAACAATTACTTTTTTCCACTTTGGTTCCTAAGATTTAATTTGATATGTTGTACCTCTCCAGATTGTTGTTGTTTTTTTTTTAAATTTTTTTAAAAGAAACTATTTGAGTTTGCAAAGATTCATCTGCCTAGATCCTTTAATGAATGCATACCGATTTCATTTCAGTTTACACAAGATAAACCCAGCTGATTTTGTCAAGAATCAGTGAAGCAGATTTTTCATTTTCATTGCTTTTCAAATGCACTGAAACTAAAACCGGCCATGTGTTTAGTGCACTTAATTTAATGTGCCTGTAGCTCCACTGATTGGCCATTTGGGATATGTATCATTTGGCTTTTACAAATGATATATATAAAAACTTCATCAATGTTCTTTATCTATGCCTCTATATTTCTTCTTCTTCTTCTTCCGGCCGCTCCCGTTAGGGGTCGCCACAGCGGATCAAAAGCTTCCACTTCCTCCTGTCCTCTGCATCTCTCTCCGTCACCCCCACCACCTGCATGTCCTCCTTCACCACATCCATAAATCTCCTCTTAGGCCTTCCTCTCTTCCTCTTGCCTGGCAGCTCCATCCCTAGCATCCTTCTCCCGATATATCCAGGATCTCTCCTCTGCACATGTCCAAACCAATGCAGTCTCGCCTCTCTGACTTTGTCTCCAAACCGTCAATGCCTCTATATTTAATTGGATGAATATTTAATTGGATCAATATTCTGCATATAAAAGATTTATTTAGAGTTACAAAGTGTCCCCCATTAGATTTGTTGGGAACTATGGTGATGTGAGCTGCTGTTGCCGGAAGACTGGTTATGTTACCGGACCACGTGTTGGAGAGGAGCAGAGGTCTGTTCATTACGCAGATACTTTCTGGGATGTGGGGAGAAATCGAACTTGTGGCACAAAGACCGGATACGGAAGAAGAAAATGGCGTAAAAACAGCAGTCAACACCGCATGCCTGCATGTCAGCTCCCTTTTGGTTGGTGTTCGTTTTTATGCTTAAGTTACAAACAAAACGAGGAGCAGAGGTCTGTTCATTATGCGTTCTGTTCACAGCTCCAGAGTCCTTTTCAGCACTGAGTCCTAGTCCACAACAACAGATTATGGATGGTTCTTGGACGCAACATAATGTGTTTGACTCAGAAAATGGCAGGATGTTACCTATTACCGTATTATTACCTTATAACTGCTGAAATGTTAAAACA
>JADBHE010001647.1:0-12476 GCA_018136845.1 Heterotis niloticus
GGAAAGCGTAGTTAGGCAGCATAGGATGGTGGTTTGTAGGATGACATTGGAGATCAAAAAGAGAAGGAGAGTGAGGGCAAAACCAAGGATCAAATGGTAGAAGTTGAAAAAGGAAAACTATAAGGATGGAGTTCAGGGAGGAATTAGGACAGGCATTGGGTGGCAGTGAAAAGTTACCAGTGTGCTGGGCATCCACAGCAGAAATGGTAAGGGAGACAGCTAGAAAGGTGCTTGGTGTAACATCTGGACAGAGGAAGGAGGACAAGAAAACCTGCTGGTGGAATGAGGAAGTACAGGAGAGTATACAGAGGAAGAGGCTGGCGAAGAAGAAGTGGGATAGACAGAGAGATGAAGAATGTAGACAGGAGTACAAGGAGAAGAGGAGAAGGCCAAAGAAATAGGTGGCAAAGGCTAAAGAAAATGCTTATGGTGAATTGTATGAGAGGTTGGACACTAAGGAGGGAGAAAAGGACCTGTACCGATTAGCTAGGCAGAGGGACCGAGCTGGGAAAGATGTACAGCAGGTTAGGGTGATAAAGGACAACAATAGAAACAGAGTGTGTTGAGCAGATGGAAAGAGTACTTTGAGGGGCTGATGAATGAAGAGAATGAGAGAGAGAGAAGATTGGATGATGTAGGGATTATGAATAGGGGAGTGCAATGGATTAGCAAGGAGGAAGTTAGGACAGCTATGAAGAGGATGAAGAATGGAAAGGCTGTTGGTCTAAATGACATATCTGTGGAAGCATGGAAGTGTTTAGGAGAGATGGCAGTGGAGTTTTTAACCAGACTGTTTCATGTAATCTTAGAAAGTGAGACTATGCCTGAGGAGTGGAGAAGAAGTGTACTGGTACCAATTTTTAAGAATAAGGGTGATGTGCAGAGCTGTAGTAACTACAGAGGGATAAAATTGATCAGCCACAGCATGAAGTTATGGAAAAGAGTAGTGGAAGCTAGGTTAAGAAGGGAGGTGACGATTAGTGAGCAGCAGTATGGCATCATGCCGAGAAGGAATACTACAGATGTGATGTTTGCTCTGAGGGTGTTGATGGAGACATACCGAGAAGGTAAGAAGGAGTTGCATTGTGTCTTCGTGGACTTAGAGAAAGCATATGACAGGGTACCTAGAGAGGAGCTGTGGTATTGTATGAGGAAGTCGGGTGTGCCAAAAAAGTATGTAAGAGTGGTGAAAGATATGTACAAGGATAGTATGACAGTGGTGAGGTCTGCGGTAGGAGTGACGGATGCTTTCAAGGCGGGGGTAGGATTACATCAAGGATCAGCTTTAAGTCCTTTCTTGTTTGCAATGGTAATGGACAGGTTGACAGATGAGATCAGACAGGAGTCACCGTGGACTATAATGTTTGCGGATGACATTGTGATCTGTAGTGAGAGTAGGAAGCAGGTTGAGGAGACCATGGAGAGGTTGAGATATGTTCTAGAGAGAAGAGGAATGAAGGTCAGTTGGACTAAGACAGAAAACATGTGCATAAATGAGAGACAGGACAGAGGATTGGTGAGGATGCCGGGAGTAGAGTTGGCGATGGTGGATGAATTTCAATACTTGGGATCAACAGTCTAGTGTAACGGGGAGTGTGGAAGAGAGGTGAAGAAGAGAGTGCAGGCAGGGTGGAGTGAGTGGAGAAGAGTGTCAGGAGTGATTTGTGACAGAAGGGTACCAGCAAGAGTGAAAGGGAAGGTCTACAAGATGGTAGTGAGACCAGCTATGCTTTATGGGTTGGAGACGGTGGCACTGAACAAAAGACAGGAGGCAGAGCTGGAGGTGGCAGAGCTAAAAATGTTAAGGTTTGCATTGGGTGTGATGAGGATGGACAGGATTAGGAATGAGTATATTAGAGGTTCAGCCCAGGTTAGACGGTTTGGAGACAAAGTCAGAGAGGCGAGATTGCGGTGGTTTGGACACGTGCAGAGGAGAGATTCTGGATATATCGGGAGAAGGATGCTAGGGATGGAGCTGCCACGCAAGAGGAAGAGAGGAAGGCCCAAGAGGAGATTTATGGATGTGGTGAAGGAGGACATGCGGGTGGTGGGTGTGATGGAGAAAGGTGCAGAGGACAGGAAGAAGTGGAAACAATTGATCCGCTCTGGCAACCCCTAACGGGAGCAGTCGGAAAATGAAGAAGAAGAAGAAGAAGAAGAAGAAGAAGAAGAAATTTCCTATTGTTACATCAGCAAGTTGTGATGTTGCTTTCCAGCATTTGGTGAGATCAAGCAAAGTTTGTATGGAGTTTGCATATTCTCCCCATGTCTGTGTGGGGTTGATCTGTTTGCTCTTGTTTCCTCCCAGAGTCCACTGTTATGTGTCTCAGGTTAATTGGTCACCGTTGACTACCTCTTGTGTGTGTTTGTGAGTGAATAAATGTGTGTGTGTGTGTGTGTGTGTGTGTGTGTGTGTGTGTGTGTGTGTGTGTGTGTGTGTGTGTGTGTATGGCCACCTTGTGATGGATTGGCATCGAAGTTAATAAGAGAAAACAGGTTAATAAAATGGATGGATGGATGGATGGATGGATGGATTATAATTATATCCATGATTTTTACAAAAGAGAACCTGCAAATAAATGGAAAATCAGTTCTGCTGTCAGGCAGTCATGCCTTTCTTTGAGGGTTTTGGTCATCTGAGATTTTATCTCCTGTTCCCTGCAGGTGAAAAAGTTTTAAAAAACTCTAAAAACGAACCTTCACAATCATGGTGCTGGTAGTCGCTTTGCTGTCATCAACCGCTGGCTTCTCATAAATTTGCTCATAAACTTCTGCTTTTTGATCCTGGCTTCTCCTGCCAAATATAGCTGCATCTGTACCACAAACACAAACTTCATGCAGTTCAAAATGTGGAAATGAGTCAAAACTTTTTACTTCATCCATTGCCTGTTAACTGTTTATGCACTGCAGGGTTCTGGTGGTTAGGACTTTGGTCTCTGCGAGGAAACTGGCAGACTTGGAGGAAAGCCATACGAACAAGTGGAGAACATGCAAGCTCCTGACATACTGAGTCACACTCAAACCCAGAACCCAAAAATCAGCACTTAATGCTTCCTCATTTTAAATTAATATAATATTTATTCATTATATGTTATTTCAGACATTTAAATACTAAATATAAAAACCATGACAGAGATAGAGGTGATGAATTTTTGATACAAACTTTTTATAATGAATCAATGAACAGCTCAGCTGAGATCCTGAGGGGGACCGATGTTGAAGCAGAGAATAACCTGTACTGTGACTGCAGTGAAAACTTCAGATCATCATTTGACCCCCAGCAAAAATGGGGGCTAAACAATTCTCCTGGAAAATAACATCTAACCAGAGTGCATTTGGTTTATTGGACATGCAGATGGCAGTCATGGCAGTTCTTGTCCCATGTAGTCATGATTTGACTTTGGGGTTGTGGTTAGTGGTCCAGTTGGTGGATGTGGGGTACCTACAAGGGGACAGTAGTGTTTCAGTGTTTTACTCACGTCTCAGCCTGTAGAGTAAGACACCAGCCACCCCCAACAGAGTCACCGACACCACAGCGATGACTGCTGGGATCACATCTGTTCAATAGGCAGAAAGAGAGGGGAAATGTCAGCGGTCACTGTTACACACAGAGAGGAGATGGCTGAGCAGCTGTGGGCTGGAAATGCGTTGGCTCGCCATGACTTCTACATCATAGCCACCTGTGGGTTGTGCTGATGCTAGCAATGCTGCTGTTACATCCATGAGGGTCTTAAACTATTACTACAAGGATGGTGCCATTTCAGCATTGGTTCACTTATAGTCTTCAGCTATAAACTGTAAGCTGTAAAGCTAAAAAAAAAAACATCTTCAGTATGGAAAGGTCTGCAACAAATCACAAAGTACAGGAAAGCATCCTCCTGCACTGTGGGAAGTCAGCAACTGGCTGAACACCTAAATGTGGTTTATTGAATGTTCACACCCCTCACCCTCCTCATTTGTTCTAATGTATATCTGACTGAGTTTCCCTGACCCGGCCCCCTACCACTTAAATGGATTTGAAGACCTCAGAGGAGGATGTGTGCTGGCTTTTCCAGAAACAAAAGACCAGGAAAGCACTAAGCCCAGATGACATCCTTCCTTCTTATCTGAAAACCTGTGCTGATAAGCTGGCTCCTGTCTTCACAAAGATCTACAACAGATCTCTAGAACTATGCAAAGTTCCCTCCTGCTTCAAACTGCCCCCAAAAAAACCATCCGTTTACAGGGTTAAACAACTACAGGCTTGTAGCTTTGACACCTGTGGTCATGAAGACCTGTGAAAGACCGGTACTGGCCCATCCATTCAGTTTGCAAATGGATCGGTGGATGATGCAGTCAATATAAGGTCTCCACTTCATTCTGTAGTACCTGGATAATCTTGGAATTTATGGGAGCGTTCCATATGTAGGTTTCAGCTCCGCATTCAACAGCATCATCCCAGAACTTCTCCAGAGCTCCCTGTGCCTATCTCCACCGTCATAGGGAGCAACAAGTGAGACTGGGGAAGTTCACATCCAGCTCCTGCACTGGTGCTCCCAAGGGATGGATGCTCTCCTCACTGCTCTTCTCCAATGACTGTGTCAGTGTACAGAAATACTGTATCAGTGGTGAACAACTTAATGTTCCTGGAAACTACAATTTCTAGGGACTTAAAGTGGGAAACCAACTCAACAGTCATCATAAAAAAGGCCCAGCAGAGAATACACTTCCTGTACCACTTGAGGAAGATCAACTGCCATTGGAGCTGCTGATCCATTTCTACACAGCAGTCACTGAGTTTGTTCTCAGCTCCTCCATCACAGTCTGAAATGGATGAGCTACCAAACAAGATACGAATTAAAAAACGGGCAGGAACAATTGTGATGGACCCCTCTCACCAGGTCAGAGTTTTTTTAACTTCTCCCATCCAGCAGAAGTTACAAATTACTGTGCACTAAAACAACCAAGTACAAAAATGGTTTCTTTCCTCACACAGTTATGTCCATTGACAGCTGAACATTTGTTAGTCTGTGCAATATTTTCTCTCCATTGTTATTTATTTCCTCACTTATTATTTATTCTTAATTTTTGGCACAGTCGTGCATCTTGTACTTCTTATATCTATGTTTCTATGTGTGTGGGTATGTATATGTCTGTATGTTGTGTTTGTCTACTGCACACTGAGAGCCATTGGAAAACAAAAACAAATTCCCTGTATGCGTGTGCATGCTAGGCCAAATAAATCGGATCTGGATTCTGATTTCAATTCAAGAGGAAGTGGCGATGGTGGTGAATGTGAAGTTGTCATTGACAAAAGGAATTATATAGAAAAAAAGGAGCTATAACAGTCTAACAGTCCACTGAATTTGTAGGGAAAGGAGGGACAGACATGCGTAAAAAGGCAGAGAAACAGATGTAGGGATCAGGTGATGCATCAGCATTGGTTGACTTACAGTGTTCAAGTGGAGGTGGTGAAGATGGTGGCCGGGTTGCAAGCGGTTTTGCCGGCGCTGCCCCTGAAGAGAGGATAGTACAGGAGGCATGCTGTTTAGTTGCCTGGGTCACCATGAGGGACAAACACTGCAGAGCAACTCAGTGAGATTTGCAGTGAGAAACCAGACATCACTGAACTGAAGCCCTCAGACGGCACAAAACACACTCATTAAAATATCGGCAAACGCTGTAAAATGAGGCATAACTACATTTAGCAAATATAAATAATATACACTTCCCAGTCAAAAAAGTCACGCATTCTACTATTTTGTTGGACCACCTTTAGCTTTGATCACGGCAAGCATTCGCCGTGACATCATTTCAATAAGCTTTTGCAATATCACAGCATTTATTTCCCTCCAGAGTTGTATTAATTTTTCACCAAGATCTTGTATTGATGATGGGAGAGTCAGAGCATTGCATAAAGTCTTCTCCAGCACATCCCAAAGATTCTCAGTGGGGTTAAGGTCTGGACTCTGTGGTGGCCAATTCACGTGTGAAAATGATGTCTCTCTCATGCTTCCTGAAGGACTCTTTCACGATTTGAGCCCCATGAATCCTGGCATTGTCATCTTGGAAGAAAAAATCCATTGATGGAAAAATCTGCTCATTCAATAAATTCAGGTAGTCAGCTGGCCTCATTTTCTGGGCCACATAACATTGCTGAACCTAGACCTGACCAACTGAAGCAAACCCAAATCATAACACTAAGTTAAATCCAGGTGGTGACTTTTTTTTTTGGCCAAGCAGTGTATAACCTGCACAAAATAAAGCATGTTATACTACCTGTAGACTGCAGGCCATCAATTGTTCATTTTCAAACATGAAAACATATTTCTGATCCATGTGGAATGACAGATGTGAAGTTCCAGATAAACCCAGTAACCACTTTGTTACTTTGCTGAAACTGCGTTAGCAAACATTAAATTGTGTAAATAAATAATAACCTAGGGTTTATGGTTTTACAGATGTGGACAAATTTGTTGGTACCCTGTGGAAGAAAAAAATACCACTTTGGATGTAGAGAGAATTACAATTTATTGATCGATCAAATACGCAACAGTTGCGGGAGAGCTCCTTCAAAAAGAAAGTCTCTCCGAAGGATACAGGGGTTATTTATACAATATTTGCAAGGTAGACACACCTCTCGGTACATTTCCGCTTCAGTCCTTTTATCTTAGTGGTTTTACTTATTTACATGCCCCCCTAGGTTTGAGCTGGACCCAAACTGATCATTTGACTTTGCCTTGGTGGTTTATGTTATGCCCCAAGGTTTGGTCATTTTCTTTCTTTAAGGTACCCTCCTAAATACCTTAAAGTCACAATGCTTCTGAAAAATGATTAAATTAAAAGCAATTCTGACATGTTTACCTGCATGCCTTTGATATGTCATTGAGTAAAGCAAAGCAAGTTTGGAAAGACATAAATTATTGCTTATTCTACAAAGATATTCTAAAATGGCCTGGGCAGATGTATCGCTATCCCTAGAAAAGATTAGAAATATTTGGGTTCTAGTGATTTTTCAAAGTAACTGTTTTCTTTAATTATTATCTTCAATTTTGTGATCAGTAATTCAGTATATTTCAATGGAGAAAAGCAGTCACTCTGTATCACACTGAACATGGACCAGAGAAAGCAAAAAAGAGAGATGTCTGAGGACATCACAAAGAAAATTATAGACAAGCATGTTAAAGCAAAAGACTGTAAGACCATCTCGAAGCAGTTTGATGTTCCTATGACTACAGTGGTACATATGAAGACGTTTAAGGTTTGTGGGACTGTAGTCTCCTCCCTGGATGTGGCTGCAAGAGGAAAATCGACCCAAGATTGAACCTGAAGGATAGTGCAAATGGTATACAAAAAGCCAGGGACAAGTTCCAAAGAGATATAAGCTGAACGCCAAGGTCAAGGTGCATTAGTGCCTGACTGCACCATCTGTCGCCTTTTGAGTGACAGTGGGCTCAGTGGAGGACTCCACTGCTGAAAGAAAACATAAAAAGCCAGACTGAAATTTGGTAAAATGCATATTGACAAGCCACAATACTTCTGGGAGAATGTCCCTTCGACAGAAGAGACAAAACTGGAGATTTTTTGGCAAGTCACATGAGCTCTATTTCCAAAGAGAAAGAACTGAAGATTAAAAAAAAAAAAAAGCTACATACCTACTGTGAAACATGGAGGAGGCTCAGGTATGATCTGGGGCTGGTTTCTTGCATCTGGAAGAAGGTGCCTTGAGTTTGTGCACGGCACAATGAAATCTCAAGGCTATCAATGTATTCTTGAATGAAACATATTGCCCAGTGTCAGAAAGCTGTCTCAGCCGCAGGTCATGGGTCTTTAAACAGGATGAAGACCAAAACACACAGCCAAATCACCCAAGAATGGCTAAGAACAAAAAACTGGACTGTTCTGAAGTGGTCTTTTATGAGCCCTGATCTGAATCCCATCAAACAAATATGGAAAGAACTGAAACATGTAGTCTAGAGAAGCCACCCTTCAAACCTGACTCAACAGGAGCAGTTTGCTCAGGAAGAGTGCACCAACTAGCTGTTAACAAGTGCAGAAGCTCACTGAGAGCTACAGAAATTGTTGGAACACAGTGATCACCTCTAAAGGTTGTGCAACAAAATATTATATTAAAGGTCCCATCATTTTTGTCCATGCCATTTTCATGTTTTATTATTTTAAATATTATTGAATCAAAAATCAAAGGCAAAGTCTGATTTTTACAGTTTTTTTTCAATCGCTAAGAGATATTCTGCAATACTGAAATCGCTTACTCAAAACTCTTCACAGAGTTGCCACAACGTAAGTTTATGTGGGCTAAACTGTGGATCTGTTCTCATTGCTTTCATACAAAATGCAGTCACTGACTAAATGCCTCAAAATTCACAGATTCTTTTCTCACTCAAAATCCACCACCATCGAAACATTACATTTTCAGAGGCCATTTTGCAATACCTCAAGCTATTTTCATTATTTCCTATGAGGAAATTTATAATTCTTTCCAGGTTCATTGGAGAAATCAAAATTCTTTTCCACAGAACATCCATAAAACCGGATACCTGGACTCATAATGATGGACTCAAGTAACATCCAGTTCATACCTTTACAGGCAAATTCACACGGCTATGTGTAACATTACAGTAATACACAGAGAGAATGGGGTGGAGTGGGGGGGGGCACCAGCAATGAGCAAACAAGCTTGAGTTGCCCCCCTTTTATGTAATATTTGTGTGACTGCACTGAGTACTTCTTGGAGCCAAAGCACTGAAAAACTGTCATGTCAGTCGTTCATGTAAGAAAGTACTTACTGTCAACTGTGATGGTCACAGAACCACTGGCTGGGGAGAACGATTGAGAGTCCAGTCTGTAAACACAGTAGATGCGCATCTGAAATGTGACACTGGGATTTTCTAGTTTGACCAGTTCAGCCCCAGTGATGGAGACCCTGCAGTCTGAGTCTGTCCTGATGTTCTTTCTTCTGTCTGTGATGAAGCTGCATTGAGGCTGAGGCTCATGGAGACCCTGCGGTGGCTCACAGCTCAGATGAACAGAGTCTCTCAGCCCGATGGATGCAGGAGTCGCTGTCAGCTGTGGTGGTGAACCTGATTCAGAGGTACAGAACAAATAAACAACAACTGTCTGAGCTCTGGGTTCAGCCTGGAAGAGGAATCCTCAAACTGTGAGCTGAAGACAAAGATCTCAATTTCTGAAAAGCGCCATGTGGCTGAAGATGATGGATTTCAACATGTTCTGTTGTTGTTTGTCGGGTGAATCCAAACACTGTGATGGAACCCGCCATACTGACTGAATAACTCGTAACCTGAGCTGTGTGGCAAAAGGAGGAGGGAAGTGTTGAAGAGAAAAGCTAACAGTGACTGCAGGGTCCAGGTTCTTTACTCTCACCTTGGGCTTCAGAAGCTGGGATCAAATCTCAAAATAACAGGACAGAAAGAAGGAGGCTTCAGAAATTTGCTGCATTACACTTTCTGTCATTTCTATAAGTACAAACAGTTGCTCAATATTTAGATGTGAAAGAAGTACTGAAGAAATTTTAGATGAATAAACTTACACAACAGTGATTTTATCAGTCCAAAAGTTAAAAGAAAAATGTTTTAAAACACACAAATGTGCACTTAATTCAGGAAGATTTTATTACTTGGGCAAAAATACATTTTGTAATTGCCATTGAGAAATCAAAAAGGATATAAATTTTAAAACTTATTTGAAACAGCACAATACAAAGTCAGTAATACAGTGTTTAACATAAATGAAGATAGAAAACAGCACAACATCATACAAAATAGACCGATTACAAGCTTAAATGGTGACCAAAAATACTCTCTTTGTAGATAAATAATATAAAACTCACCAAAAACTGTTTTTAGCTGTTTTGAACTTTTTAAACATTTGGAAAATGGCTCAGTGGGTTGAAATAATGAGCAGCACCGTGAAAGAGCAAAATAGGAGGTTTTGCTGCATTGCATTAAATTCATCTACACTTGCGAGGCCTTTTCTGCTGCACCTACACTGCTTTTTTACAAAAATGTGCACAATGAAACTTTCTCACACACACAGTTTGCTGACCTGCTGGACACCTCTGCTGTCCAAAGTTCACAGTAATTTTTACAGAAAAATAAGGCAATTTTTACTGAAATCTGGACTTCTTTATAGTTAGTAAAGAATTCCATTGCAGCTGTTTTGAAGAATTCATTCTCAAGTATTAAAGAAATTCAGCCTCACATCTGAAATAGTGGTTGTGAAAGAACGCAAGCGCTAAGCCTCAACACCAAAAAATAAGAATGAAGAGGGCAGGAAAATGGAGAAGGGAAAATTTAATAAAAGTATAAATTACTCACAGTGAACTTTCAGCACAATGGCAGCGATGAGGGAGACTTTGGCGGAGATAGACAGAAACATGGTGAGCAACTGAAGAAGCAGAAAAAGAGCTGAAGATCTTATTTGAAACTGAGGTGTGTAACACAGGAAGTTGAGACTCTTTTTGCTGCATGTAGAAATGGCTGGTGACCACATTCAGTGCTGCACTGTAACTTTTGAGAGAGCAGAGTAACTTTTAAAGTCCTTAAGTGACTTATTTCAAGGATTATTGTCAGAATTATTACAAATAAATGTTGTGTCCAGGGATTCATCACTCAATGGTCACTTTATTAGGTACACAAGTGGTTTACCCCTCCAGTCTGTCCCCTGCATTAACTGAATCCTGTTGTGGAGCCCGTGTGTATAAAACACACTGACAGCACAAAAAAGGTCCGGTTACTGTTTAGGTGAATTACAGAAAAGACCAGACGTTGATCTAGGTGACTTTGCATGCGACAGGATCTCTGGAGCCCCCTGCACGGGTTCCTACATCTCAGAAACAGGCTTCCTGATCCACTGCAGTCATTTCTGTACACAAGTTCACAATGTGTTCAGTGTGATAAATAAAATCATTCACTCAGAAACACTTCTTTAGCTGACAATGACAGAGGTGACAATGACGTACTTGGATAAAACAGCAAGCGCAAAAATAACTATCTATCTATCTATCTATCTATCTATCTATCTATCTATCTATCTATCTATCTATCTATCTATCTATCTATCATCAGAAATCTAATTTCCAAAAAGCTTGACATTATTTTCTGAAATTTTCCAAACTGTTTAAAGGTACAGTTAACAAAGTGTATGAACATTTTTGGAAGTCTGTGAACATTGTTGGAAAAAATTGCTTTTGCCCTCCACAAAGTAGTTGTCTTAAACAATATGCCAAATTTATAGCTTTTTAATGTAAAATCTGTGTAGTGGTTAAAAAGTGAGTTTTAAAGTATTAACCGTAAGTGTATGTAAACTTCCAACTTCAACTGTATAAAACTGTGTCCTCGGGACATCATACCGTACATCTAGAGTAACCCGTTCATTCTCAGTCCTGCAGCGGCTACAGGAACACTGTTTTGTTAGACCTAAAGATAGCTGTAGCATTTTTATCACTATAGGCCTAACAGTGAGAGGAATCTGACCTACAAATGCACCCGGGACACTTTGATGGTGGACCAACAATCAGCTTTAGAAATTCCATACTCTCAGGACTGCAGGAAGCTATGGAAACATTTCAATTTCAGAACTCATGAGGGGAGGGAGAGCTAAGGAGTTTCTGAAATGTAGGCATGGGCAGGTCTGTACTTTTGGTAAATTTGAATTAACTGAGACCATCTTTATCATTTAACACTTAAGCCAGTCAACCACAACATTAAAACCACCTTCTAATATTGTGTAGGTCCCCCTCTTGCGAACAAAACAGCTCTGGCCTGTTGAGGCATGGACTCCACATGACACCAAAACATTAGCAGCAGATCCTTTAAGTCCTGAAAGTTGTGAGTCAAAGTCAAAGGCAAATGCAAAAGAGTTTGTCACGTACATGGTTATTGAGTATACCATGTAGTGAAATGTGCTCTGATTCCATAGGATAGGAGACTGTGCGTGGTTACATACCAGAAAAATTTACAAGTAAAACAAACAACCAAACACCAAGAAGACAAGAAACAAACTGCAAATATATAAATAAGTACATAAATAGATCAATAAAACAGGAAATAAAACCTAAAGGTGCACTGGAAGGACGGTGACGGGAGCCGTCAATGAATAGTTGTATAAAAACATACACAGCACTGCAAGATGACTGAGCAGTTTTATATTTTAAAGCATTTGAAAAATACTGTGTGCCACACTCAACCTCCTCCACTATGGCCCCTCCACCCTCCTTTCTGCCTTCCTTCCTCCACTAAAACACTGTGAAACACAACGTGTTAGTTATGTTCAGTGTTTCTTCTCAAAGTGAGGATGTGCTGGGTTAAGGTCCTTTCCTTCTCTTTATCGGGCATTTTACTGGACTTAACAGACACAAGAAACTCTTCACAACCACCGCCACTTCCCCCATCTCCCCACCTCCGCCTCTTACTGGAACAACAGCCACGAGGGCTTACGTCACTTGCACTTACGGCATT
>JADBHE010000164.1:0-20000 GCA_018136845.1 Heterotis niloticus
CACTGGCTTCAGGTATTATTCATGTGTCACTCCACAGCAGGTGGGTCTCCGGAACACACGTTGTCATGTTTCTACCTATGAGTGACACCCACAGGCAGGAAGCGGGACTGATCCCATACAGTGGCTGCAGGAAACTGGTGATTTTCACACCACCAGGGAGGTACTGTCTGCCTTCAACATGCATTCTGTAAGCATTGCTTGGCATGTAACTTTGTTTTCAATTGGAAGGTTGCTGGCTCCCTTGTTCTCCATTGCAGGTTGCTATGGATACAGTTGACTAAAATATATGGAGAAGCTGAGTACTGTATCCTGTACTGTGTCCTTGCACTCCTGCGGAGAGACCTGCAGCAGCACTACACCTGTGGCTTAGATGAGTGCTGGAGTCATGATCACAGTGAAGGGCTGGCTGGTACCAGAGTGCTCCTGAGGGGATCTGGAAGCAAAACACTGATAGTTAGAGTGGGGGACACTATATCACACAGGGCTCTGTACAGCCAAAACTTCTTATGAAAGTACACACCTTTTTCTCATACAACAGGCTTAGGCTGTCTCTCTCTCAGGTGCACCCTCCCCCACAGCCTATCCTTCTGGGACAGACTACTGACCTCTACAATCCTGCATGCTGGGGAAGCAGTTTTTGATCATAAACAAATAAAAATTTAATATTAAAAGATCATTTAGAAATAATAATTTTGTTACAAATATTATAAAATTAGCTGGGTTACCTGGTGTTGCCAAGACAGCCAGCTTTTTTAGTTCAGTGGAAAGGAAAAAAGTTAAAAGGAGGTATAAATCATCAAACTTTATTATCCTTGTGTCACTAATGTGTGGTACTGTGAGCTTATTGTATAATTTCTCATTTTCACACTTTCACTTGGTGCTGATTACACAAATTATTTTAGTCATATTACAGGTCCTGTAGCCACTCATGATGATGATGTTGTTTTTCCTTCTCTAACGCACAGCCCACTCCCATTACCTCGTCCTCTCACCTGTTTGGCATCTTTCTCCATCTCACTCTCATCACCTCTACCTCTTGCCAGTTCAGCTGTTTAATCCAAGCATTTGCTAGCAAACCCCATCACCCCTTCCTCTTACCATTCTGTTGCAAAGTAGAAAACAAACAGTTTGATGCATATGTTATGTTCAGTTTATAGATGCTCGCATATGACAGGTATTGCCTCCTGTGTTTTCCATCTGGCAGCCTGATGTAGTTATGTTGGGCAGTAGGACCTTAAACTAGTTACATGTAGTATATGAGATAAATGTCTACACTGCATGTGCTCCACCAAGCTGGTTGAATGGGGATAAACATGTAGATGCCATAGAGAGCAACAAGCAAATCAGCTGTAGTGCTGTGTGGAAATTAGAAGGGATGTGCTATAGTTTTATCTCCACACTAAAGGGGTGATTTCAGGGTCCCATTAAATCCTGTTCTGTGAGGGATGGGTGTATAACAGCCTCCTGGAAGCTTGGTGAAGCTGGTGAATTATATGTAATGTTCTCTATGTGTCAAACATATATAGTTTGTCTAATTTAGGAATATGTGTCAGGCCAGGGGATACTAGTTCCAAGGAGTACCCGGTGGGGTGTGGTGATGAGTTGATTTATAGAAAGTTTTATTCCTTTTCCCCACCATTCTTAAATAATAGTAACAAAACAGCATACCTCAAATGTATTTTTGTTAAGAAACCTTGAATCAGACAACAGTTAATAAACACAAATTAAATCAAAATGTTCACAAAGTTCTCATTCTCCTCAAATTATATTCGGTCTTAGAATACTCAAGTTCAACCTTCACTCACAAAACAATCTTGTGCAAAACCTTTATCAACATTTGTCTTTACCTATTTATCTTTTAAAGTCATAATTTTTCTGAATTGGCTGCACCTGGTGCTTGTTTCCTCCTACCATCACTACACCAAGTGCAGCTCTGAGTCTTGGCAGGAAGTGGGTGTGGGTAGGCTATTGCCTGCCAGAGATTAATTCAGGCATTTAGTAAAGAGCAATAAAGTTTCATTTCATCCGGCTGTTTGCACTAAAGCAGTAGGTTCAGTAAATGAAGCAGCAGGTTCAGTCTTTGGGAAATGAAATCTTCTGCACTCTCAAGACATCTTCAGACAGTTATTTGGTAATATGTAGCATGAAAAAGAAGTCTGTGCTACATCCCTTTTCCTCCTGACCGCTCATCATGGTCTTATCTATCCCTGCTGTGTGTGGTGAAGTACACACCGCCCGCTGTCCCTCATCTGGTGGCTCCTTCTATTGTTTTGAATGGAATTGTTCGCGTGCATGCGTGCGTGCGTGTAAATGTGTGGGTGCATGGTTCATCCTGCATGGTGTGTGTATGTGTATAAAGCACATCACTGCTGTTTCCATGTGAACCAATATGTTGTTATGGTGCTCTTTTATTTTGTCATGCCATCAAGTCCTGAAAATCCCTGCATGCTTATGGTGTCCACTGAGTTCTTGTTGCAGCTTGTTGGTTTTATCATTGTATTTGATAGCCGTGTCAAACATCGTCTCCTGTTTCCATCCTTAATGTGTGTAGCTGAAACAAAAAGACTGGGACAGTGAGACAATAGGATCTTCTTGTTCTCCTCACACACTCTGCTCCCGCCACCTTCCACATCACTGCCCCTTGGTTCTGAGTCCTCCCCCTTTTTCTCCTCTCCCACTTTGTTTTGCAGTCTTTGAGCGCCTGGACTCTGCGTGTGCAGACAGCAAATTTTAGTAACCGCACAGAACAGGAAGATGGACAGAAAAAGGTGGATATAGATAGTTATAAGAATAAGAAGAAAAAGGGAGAGAGAGGATAGCAATGTGATCCCTGTCCTGCCCGTCCCCATGGCTCCTGTTCCCTCTTCATCCTAGCAGTGTGAGATGTGAGAAGGCTGGGCATCACAGAGGATACAACCATTTCCTTCTCTGTTTCCCGGCCCTGCAGCAAACTGACTCTCTAAAAACAAGTGTGGGTATTGGAAATGAGCTCAGTTTCAAAGTCACTGAACAAGCAGTCCAAACAGCAGCAGTGTGGCTCCTGCTGCTCTCTAGCCTCCTCACAAATAGCTCTGTTTTCTGTATGACTGGATCCTAAAATGTGATTCATTCTTCATCTAAACATTTATAATAAATAAAGAATCATATTTAACAGCACGCTGCATTTATGTTACCGTGTTTTTACTGAAAAAAATGGTGTAGACAATCAAGGTCAGTGATAAAAAAGTATGTGAACTTCTAGAATATTGACATGTTCCAAAGAGGCTTCTGTACTCCAATCAATTACTCAGATGTTCCGATCAGTTCCAGTGTGGGTTTTACCTGTCCTGCTGCACTAAAAAAACACTAAATTTTTACCTGCTCTTCAGAAAAAGAATTTAAATGAAGTGTGAAGATGATGTGTGTGTTTTTTTTTTTAATAAAACAAGACTTAAATAAAAATCAGATTGCATTTTAGGAGCCATTCATGCAGAAATCCAAATAATTCATAAGGGTTTATAAACTTTTTGTCATATCTGTATACAGATAGATACAATAAAATATAAATAAATAGACAGTCATATACATACATACATGTACACCTAGGTAGATGCATCTTCTTTATCTTTCGGCTGCTTCCGTTAGGGGTTGCCATAGCAGATAAATTGTTTCCGCTTCTTCCTGTCCCCTGCATCTTTCTCCATCAACCTAGGCAGATGCATACATGCACTATATGGACAAAAGTATGTGGACATTTGATCATCACCCCCATGTGTTTGTTGAACCTCTCATCACAAACCCACAAACATTAATATGGAACTGTTCCCCCCTTTGCTGCTATAACAGCCCTCACTCTTCAGGGAAGGATTTCCACCTGATTTTGGAGCACAGCTGTGGGAATTTGTGCCCATTCAGCCATAAGAGCATCAGTGAAGTCGGGCATCCATGTCAGGCAAGAAGGCCTCACTCAAGGTCAGCATTCCAGTTCATCCGAAAAGTGTTCAGTGGGGTTGAGGTCAGAGCTCTGTGCAGGCACTCAAGTTCTTCCACACTAACCTGGGCAAACCATGTGTTTATGGAGCTCTCTTTGTGCATGGCAGGGGGTTGGGAGGGGCACAGTCATGCTGGAGCAGGAAAGAAGCTTCTTCCCCAGACTATGGTCTCAAAGTTGGAAGCACACAGTTGTCTAGAATATGTTTGTATGCTGTGTGGGTGCGGCTCGAACATCTCAACTCAATCATTAGAAGGGGGGGGGGGTCCATATAGTGTGCATAAAGTTAAAGCAGCACACACAGCAATATGTGACAGATCATTACAGCAGGTAGTGATACAAAGGACATCACAGGAAAAATAAATAAAGCAAAGAGACAATGACTAAAGCGAAATATGGAGTGATGCAAATAAGAATAAAAATAAAAAGCAGTACAGACCGTTTAGTACCACTGGGGAAATAAGACGTCAGTTTTTCTTGGAGGAGTCTTATGGCGGGACTGACCTCATGCGGCTCCTTGGAACAGCACTACTGGAAAAGGCTGCGAGGGGCGGGCAGAGGGTGCAAGTCGCTGTCCATGGTGAACAGAGGTGGTTTAATTGGGTTGCTGAGCTGCACTGGCACCTAGTGGAAACTGGGCAAACTGCAGCCTGTGGTGTGAGTGTTACTGTCTTGGTGTGTGCCACTGTGAGCGGATGAGACCCTACGTACACATGTTCGTCCTTTACAAACATGACATAATGTGTGCTCAGGTGTTCTGCAGTTTGGAATATAGTGCATTTCTAACCTGAAGTGTGTTTTTGCTTAGTTTTAGCTTATGCTTTTGTGACGGCCTAGTGTTGGCTGTGCGTGATTTTCTTTTTGCCCATGCGATGAGGAGTGTAGATTCTGTAAAAAGATACACCTGTGTGGCCTGTGATGGCATTTTGTTTGGTGACTTGCAGAGTTGTTTGTTCCCCTCTCTTGATTTTGTGAATTATTGTTAGTTTGTTTGTATTTGGTTGCTTTGTGACTGGTTAGATTTGGTGGTGTTTGGTATGTGTTCTATGTGTGTGATAGTATTTGGTAGAGAAAGTGGCATCTTGTATCTATTTGTATATTTTTTGCTAGGTAGTTTAGATGAGTGCAGATAGAAAAGAGCATTTTTGGTCCACTATCTGGACAACATGCTCCCATATCCCTCTTTCCTTTTCCCCTTTATGTACAGCCCCGTTCCCCCAGACATTTCGTTCATACGGGGGTTGTAACGTTATGTAAGGAAACTGTAAGGATAAATGAGGGATGGCACAGAGTATGGAACTAAGAGACCTGCAATGAAAAGGTTATTAGCTCAAGCCCCATAAAACTCCTGGGAATTTCTTTTTTTCAGCTAAATTCAACTGAGATGAAGCTCCAGTTACTCTTCCCCAAATACAAACAAAAATAAGCACAAAAACATATTTGACTATACAGAACATTAAAACGGAAGAAACAAAACACAGAACAGTAATGTAAATGTAATAAGAGCTAAATGAGCACTTAGAGCAAGACATTAATATCAAATTCTTATTCTCCCGAGTGTGTGTCAGTAGAGATCAAGAGTCCTGCTGGTTGTCCACAAAGTGTCAAACTCTGAAATAGTGGAGCCTGTTTTGTGCTGGTTTTCACTGTTTGTGAGCAGGTTCAACTCTGTATTCTCTGGTCTCTTGTCACAGCAGGGCCACAGATCCCCTCCCCAAAGGATGCTGGATTTGACCACGACTGCAATATTCAACAGCCTGGTTGTCCTCATCCAGCCTCTGACTGATCTGGGTGGTCCAGTCTGTCAGTTACTGTGGTCACATATTCTACTATGATGCAGTTTCTGGCTCATGTACCACACTGGTTTATTTGTCAAGCACATGGTACACAACCATGTGCTTGACAAATAAACTCTTTTGACTTTTGACTTTGACTGCTTTGCATTGTGTTTCCCAGGAGGTGGCACAGTTGTTTTGTACAGACATAGTTTTGTTATTGAATTACTTGGTATGGTCCAGAGGTATTGAGGTATCGGTGAGTTAGGTAACCATTTTCTTTGCTCACATCTTAGCTCTGAATGATTTTAAACAGAAATAAGTCAAAAGTAGCCATTCTTTACATGGTTTCAGAATTTGAGTCTCCTTTTTATTACAGTTCTGAATACTGTCTGAAATCAGCCCTGCATGCAGCCCTGTAACTCTTCTCCTTACAGATTGTGCATTTGTCACTTTGCTAACAATCTGGTATGAAGACCCCACACTTCACTTCCATGAACTCCAAATGATTCAATAATCAATCTAAATAGTATGAGCTAAATCTTAACTACAATTTCAATAATTTTTTTATTGTGTTGCTTAAACACATTGAATATATTTCTTTGTCATCTACCAGTATTTTGCAAGAGCTCACCTGCAGACCACCCTTACACAAGAAAACATGAAGAACTTTTTTTTTTTACAGCTACACACACAAGAAGAACAGACGCTTCTGAAGCACGCAAATGGTAGTTTTGGATGAGTGCATATTTTCACAGGCGGTTATATTTAACTCCAAATGAAACATCTTCTTCAAAGGCACAATAGACTTGGGTCAAAGGTTAAAACCAAAGTTCAGATTAGCATTTTCTGCCACTATACTCTTTGCTGTTTCTTAGCTTCCATGACTAATATCATCATTCTCTTTAACTTGCGGAGTCATGGCCATCACAGAGCTGCTGCGGAGTCTATCTTTCCCATGTGGAGGATCACTGGCTGACATGTGCAGCATGGGGTTGCCGTACTGGTTCATTAGATATTTTACACAGTGTAATTCTGCACTTTAGTTTTACTAGAACAGAGAGATATTGCTTGCAATTTTATCATTTGCCAATTTATACAGTTAGATGTGTCAGATTAACAACCCAACCTGAAGGCCTTTTTCTCATAATCTCTTTTTTAAGATTCAAGTTAACATTTGGGCTCATTCCTCATTTGTATCCATAAATATTTTATTAAGTGTTTTACAGCACACGACTGCAAAACGTAAACTGCAGTTATTAAGTTATTAAACTACAGGTTCAGAAAAGGTCTTTAATGGTTAGGAAGATGGGTAGTGCAAAAGCTAAATAAATTTGTTCTCACACAACATCAAAGAATATCCAGCTCAGAGAGCTCAGTTACTGTGCACCACACAGCTTGGGCATGGAAACAACATGCTCATGGTCATGACCTATTACACACATTTGTAACATTTAAAATCTTGGGGCAAGTTCTTAAACTGCCCCTTCTGAGATGGAAATTGTGGCCTTAATTTGGAAAAGGAATAAGGAAAATCTGTCACTGAGGAAGACCTTCTAAACCCGTGTTAAAGTTGAGGAACCAGTGTATCCTGGCTGGTCCCCTCCACGACCTGTTAGGGTAGTTTGTTGCACGTTTGTTCATGAAGACTGTGGTTTATTTGAGTCATCGTGTGCTGCTGTTAGCCGCCGCTGCTAATTACTGGTTCGGCCAACACTTTGAAAAGCATTGTTTGCAAAAGTCTGACTCACATATTCAGCATCAGGGCCTGGTGACACGAGAGCTAACCTACTAACACCCACAGTCTGTTGCAGAATGGTGATGGGCCGAATGTTTCTACACAGAACACGAGCCCATCACGTGGGGAGCCATTACAATAAAAGTTCTCTTTAATTTCCCACTGACAACTGCTGTGTTTTGTCTGACAGATGCAAGTGCCATTAAGCCTCATGGTTCCCACAGGACCTCCTGTGCAGAGACTGGGTCCATGAAGCTCAGGGAAGTAGAGACAGCTAGTAACGTAGCACTGCCGAAAACAGGCTTACAGTGAGATGGATGTTTGTTCAAGTCCCAATGAGTGTTGCTGCTCTGCCTCTGAGAAGATACTACCTCAGTGGTTTCTGCTGAATATACTGTATATAAATTCATGAATGGGTTAAGTGTAAAATTTTGTAGATGTATGCAAAGTTCTGTGGTCAAAACCATTTGTTAATCAATAACTTGGTTCTCTAGAATTATAATGACTTAAGTTCGTGGGCTGTGACTTTGTTTTGCCATAAATCAAAAATAGGAATAATATACATGCCTGCTAATGATGTTTGCCTTGATTTATGCAAAGCATTTTTTCAAAGAAACTTAGCATGTTATTCTGCTTACAGTGATTTATCCATTTATACAGAAGGGTATTTTTTTACAGTAGCAACTATGACATAAGTACATTACAACAAGAGGTGGGACTGGATCGGTTTGAGTCCAGGCACTAACCACTATGCCACCTGCAGCCTCATGTTCCACAGGTTAGAGCTTTACTTTTATAACTGGTTTATTAGAAGCTGTAGTTAAAGTGTGTAGTTTAGAGAGCATTGATATTTGAGTTTTGCATTTCTACTTGACTCTTTCTTGTCTTGACACTGGCAGGACTCTCCTCCTCTCCACTTACTTTTGCTGAAATATTCTAATTTGTATACGAGAACAAGTTTTAAAGAAAGCATATTGTTTGTTAATGCCATAGAAATAAAATTATGTGGAACCTCTGACCCAGCACAAACTTCCTATAAGGGGTAGCGCTCACAGCGCTTTGCCTCTGCAGTGCAGGAATTGCAGCCACACAGTAGTTTGATTTGCTGTGTCGAGACCTGTTTTAGTGAGTGTGTGTGTGCGCGCGCGCGCATGTGCACGTGCACACATGAGTGTGTGTTGGTGTTTGCACATTTACTTTAGTATTGTGGCTTGTAAATCATGGATGAAGGAGAAGAGGCCTCTTCAATGTGATGTAATGGGATGCCATCTACATACTCTGTGTGTGTGTGTGTGTGTGTGTGTGTGTGTGTGTGTGTATATACACACAGTATATGTTGCTGATATTTTAGTTGATATTTCCTATAGCTTTTTTCTTTATGTGTTTTCTCATAATTAAAATCTGCAAATGTCAGCCAGCTGGTACAAGAGAAGTGATACATGGCACTGCAAATCGACACACAAATATTTGTGAACTTAATCACAAGGACATACACTCAGCTGCCCTTTGATCTTATGCTTTATTTGTTTCTGACTTTTTATCTTTGTGTTTCTTTTACTGGTGATGTCAGTTGCTCAGCAACCAAGCCATCGAGGCCTGATTGTTGCCATGACGATATGGTAGGGGTAGTGTGGATAGAATAGAGATGAAAGAAGGAGCAAAGGGGGGATAAAGGAAGAGGGGAACAGGGCCACGGGTGTGTGGGGACAAGGGGGTGGGTCCTTCATAGGACTTAAGTCCCCTCCTCATCTTCTAGTGCAACTTTCTGCAATTCTGACCTGCAGCTTCACTGTAAGAGTGACGTGAATGGTGCGCCTGGGGGGGTTGGTCCAGACTGAACATTCAGGAACATTCCCTGAAATGACTGTCCGCTCAGAATCAAACTGCCATTGCAGGGCTATGTGGGCAGCACTGTTGCTGATGTTTTCCGCAGCTTCTCCTCGCTGTGCCTCACTCTAACCTGCTAATTTACCTCTTCATTTTACTGAATGAAGTTGCGTAGCTATCTTTGTCTTGTCAGATTGTATATTTTACTGAAAATTTGGGTTTAAGCACCCATCTCATGCACCCTTTGGTACTTAACCCAGCAACCTCCAGGTCATTGCCATTATAAATTTATTTGGAGATGTTTTTCTCAAGCATAACTGACAGTGATTTCCCAAGTTCCAATGGGACTATTTCTTACCATACAAGTTCAGCCTAAGCACCTTCCTCTGGGGCACTACAGCTGGAGGTGGGATTTGAACCTGAGACTTTTGAGTGTAGCAGCAGCTCCAACCACTACACCGCCATCAAAATTGCTTGATGCTTACTTACAGCCAAGAAGTCGAACCCACTGTGCCTTCATCGTTCTGTTTGCTTTGAGACCCAGATCCCAACAGTCGTGTTGCCCTGGTTCTGCCCAGTCAAGCCCAGCAGATTCTGCCTCCAGCCGGCACTGCCCGGAGTGCCTCATGCAGCCGAGTTTCAGTGACTCTGCTTCAGCTGCTGAATTGCATCCAGGGGCGTCCAGAGCCAGAGTACGTAGAGTCGGTCTTCCCCAGACAGCCTGTGGGCGTCTGTTTGTACTGCAGCTTATCGCTTAATTACCACCTTCTTTAAATAACGTAGTTAAAAACACATCCCAAACTGAGGAGCAAGGAGCCGGCAGTGGCATTGCTGACAGGGACCTACTCGGGGGGGAGACAGATGATGGGGGAGAAGATTAAATAGATAATAATGTCCCTTGACATCAGAGAAGTGGAATGTAGTAACATGTTTGTAATATCAGTCAAAATGTGTGTAGCGGCTGACAGTGTGGCACAACTCCATCGCTGGTGCCGTGACCCGACCGACTGCTGTTACACTCATCATTCGCACTTGTCATCAGCACCTTTCAGGGGCGTTAAAACATGTCAGGTGTTGCTGGACCAAAAATATAATAACAAAAGTACTTGCATTAATATTTATTCAGTCTGCAGATACTTTTCGCCAAAGCAGTGTACAACTCAGAGTATAAATGCAACCACACCATTATAGCAGTAGCTTGTACAGTTAAAATAAAATACAGAGGTGATACAAGTTTATGTAGCTATAAAAGACTAGCACAGAAATTTGTGTGAAACAGATGGATTCTGAGACCCTTACTGAATGCTGGGAGGGATTTAGCAGTTCTGACAGACTAAATTAGGGTTAAAACTGAAAACCTTCGATTTGGACCCCTTGTGAGGGAGACCATCAAGTTGTGCCAGAGGCAGAGGTGCACAGAGCTCTTGTTGAGCTGCAGGGAGGGATCAGGTCCATTGATGTTCAGTGCAGTTATGCCCAGGCTTGCATCAGTACTGGGGGGGTGGGGGGCATGACCCCATTCCTATGTCCATTGTGGTCCCCAAAGCTTAGCTGTTCTTAGCTGTTGTCTCCTATCACATTGGCAACAGGTGTTTAAGATTCATAGATTCCTTAATAAGCCTCCCTTTTCAGTCCTGAGTGTAGGAAAATTACCAAGAGAGTGTGTGTGTGTGTGTGTGTGTGTGTGTGTGTGTGTGTGTGTGTGTGTGTGTGTGTGTGTGTGTGTGTGTGTGTGTGTGTGAGAGTCTTCTGGAGGTGAGGCAGCCCTGATGCTGCTCTGCCATTTCTCTGCTTGCTGTTTCTTTGCTCAGACCTGAGTCATAAAGGATGAATTCAAATGAATGCAAGAAATGAGGAAGGGGTTGGGGGGGGGGGGTGTGCGTATAAACAGCCCTCGGTGTTTGTGAGGGTAAGACAGTGTGGGGTGGGGGGTCATGCAAGAATATGTGGGTGAGACTCTCCCTCCTTCCCCAACCATGTCGTGTTCTCTCTCTCTCTGTCTCGCTCTCTCCCTCTATCTCACTCCCACCCTCCTCCCTTTCTTTCCCACTTTCTCCGGCTCTCCCTTCGCCTGTCCCTCCCTCCTCTGCCGCTCCGTGTCAGCAACGCACCGCGCGCATGACACTGCGTCCCATCGGCTGGCCGTCGCTGCTCTGTTCGTAGATCTCAACGCCGACACACCACCGGGCCACGCTGGCTTCTAGCGACAGCCTCCCTCTTCATCCTCTACACTAGCCCCCCTCCTGTCTTTTCCTCTCCTTTCCCAGTCTCCTGGTCCCTCGGTCCCTGTCCTCTGTCCACCGGCGTCTGGGAAGCTGCTCCTTCCTGTCCCTCGCTGATGAAAGGACGCACTAAGCTCCCTTTGCTCTGTTCGTGTGTGGTACGTACAAAGGAGAGTGGTGTGCCGAGCGCTCCTGCCGTCCCTCGCCGTCTCTCTGCCGCACCGTGGTCTCTGTTGTCATGAATTTTCGGGAGTGACTACAGCTGGTGATGGTCCGTGGCTCACCAGAGGGTGTGGGTCCCTGTCGTCGTACTGTGCTTCACCATGGCACTAGCTCGCCACTCGTAAACTCATGAGTGTGAGATTCTCTTTGCCAGGTATGAGTCACTCTGTGTGTTTCTCTGTGGTGTCTGAGGTCCTGTTGCTGTGTGTGTGTGTGTGTGTGTGTGTGTGTGTGTGTGTGTGTGTGTATCAGTCTTCTCTCACTGCTCTTTCTTGTTTGCTTTTTTGCTTGCATCTGTGTCTGAGCACTGGTAAGAATTTAGGCTGTAACCTACAGAGCGAATCTCTCCTGTGTTTGAGCCTCGGGCTTCTGCATGTGTCTATGTTTCTATCCTTGCGCGTGTGCACGTGTGTGTTGGCACCTTGGTGTTCTTAATAAAACATCTCTTGAGCCTCAGAGGCTGTATGAGCACAGGTCCTCACGTGTAACACGTGGCGGAATGCGAAGGTCGCAATTGAGGCACAAGGGGCCCGGGTGCACCTGTTGCACACGAGTCTTGAAGGTCCTCCCATCCAGCGCGGTTTGTACCCAAACCTTTGAGGGACACTGCGGAGTGGACATGAGCAAAAGGACACTGATTGCGAACCTTTGAGGGGACACATTGGACTGTTGAGGGGTTCTGGTAGTGGTTGTGTGACCTGTCAATGAAGGTAAGGCCTTTGGAAGATGACACTCCCCCCACAGCTGTGTGGTGCTTTTTATGAGCTGCAGCAAAAGCACCCCCACACCACACCCCAAACCCCCCCCCCCTTGGCCAGACCATCGTGATGAAGCAGAAAGCCTAATGCAGACTATATAATATTCATCTGTCTCCCCAACTCTGCTGATGCGCCTCAGTTTAGTGACAAGTAGATGTGGGGCTTCCCTGGACTTGGGTGCGAGCAGAGGTGGGGTGTAGGCAGCAGGATGTTGATGGGAATCTGACAGATCAGGATATCTCAGACCCGAGCCTACAAGACTGTTCTCTGTTTTTCGGATTCTCTTTGTTTTGATCGCCCTAACCCCCACCCTCCATCCCAGATCTGCATAGGAGGGACTTGAAAGCAGCTGATGCAAGTGATCAGAGATGGAAAGCAGAGCTGTGTGTGTGAACGGAGGGCAGAAGGCGAGATGGTGTTGATGTCTTCAAAGGACCCTGTCTCTGGATCAGCTAAATATGACAACTGGTAGTGTTTTGAGAGCCCAGACTGCTGTTCCCGCGTTGGACCCTTGAGTGGTTTAATTTTCCAGAACGGTGCAGAATTGAAAGGTACTCTGGGCACATTTTTGGTAAGGAAATGTTTTTGCTAATATAAATGAGCAACAGATTACAACTGGTTCTTCTGAGGGTCACAGCAGCCCGAAGGGGTGGTGGTTTCAGCCCTACAGTTTGCTGTCGCTTGTCCTCATGCCAATAGTCTCATTTTACCAGCTTTGGCTCTATCTCGCTTGATGAAATTAACTTTGGCGCTGAGATTGAGTGTGCTTGTATGTGTTTTTGTGTGCAAATTTAGGGAACCAGCGAGTTGGATTTCTGCTTCTTTAATTTGTTGAAATGCACATTCTACCTGGTGGCCTGAACTTGTTATTCTTCCATTGGGCTTAATGCTGGACATGTTCTGATGTTCTCCAAGCAAGAGTCAGGGAGTGTTGAGCTGCTAAGGAACAACAAGCTGTCGGGGACTCTACACCCCCCTGCAGATGTTGTCATGGAAACATGCTGGCTCCAGAGGGAGTTACCTTGGCAGTGCGCTGCTATTGCATGGTACAATGCAGTACAGCAGGGTGCAAAGGTATGCTTTCTTGCTGGTGGTTGCCTTGTCGAGTAGTCATTGGATGATGTCATTGTTGGAACAACATATTCCCTTAATGAAATGACAGGGCCTTGCAGCACTTTCCTTAAGTGCTAACATGTTAGCATCATTCTTTTAATGGTTTACGCCTTCCATGGTTTCATTCAGCTGGGGTCATGCTAATGAAACAAGACTTCCTCTAAACAAGTCAAAGACTCGGGTGGTATTTAGTTAGGAACCTTTCTGACATGAAAAGCAAGGACTAAAGAATAGTACCAGCTTGTTTTTTTTCTGAGAGGTTTCAGACATGTGCTCCCTTGTGATGTTGACACAGATATGCTTAGTGTGAATTTGAGTTAGTCTCCTGCATCTTTTGCATCATAGCAATAATGGAGGACAAAGCTTATGGTGTGCAGGGCCACTGTTCTTGTCACCCACACAGGGTTTGTACTCAGTGTCCAGGATATCACCCAGTGGGTGTGGGTTTGAGGTGTGTTTGGTCTACAGTAAGGTTCTTTATCTCATTTGGCCCAATAAAAGTAAGTCTTTATGAACATTTCATGAATAGCATTGGCAGTAAAACTTGGGATTGACAGTCCAAGCGGATGTGGAGGTGGCACCAGGATCTGCTAACTGAGCTCATTTTCTGCTTTTATGGGTTTACTGACACAGGTGAGAAGCCAGCGTCTGATCAGGTCCCACTTGCTTCTGATTCTGAGCAAAGGGCCTTTGGGGACATGAAGAGCCACAGCACCCTGCACATGCCTGCCAAGCCTATGGGGCAAACATGGGGGTCCACTCTGTGGGACTCGTGGTCTTTTAGCTGTGATGTGATGGCTTATGAGTCATTAATTATCTGCCTACCAGAGGGTCTTCTCTGGCTTTCCATTGCATTCAGTTGCAATGCCAAGAGGCTCTTGAACTCTGAGCTCCTAGAGTCTTTCAGCCATGTAAAACTTAGAGAGACGTTCTGGAGAAAAGAGGCCAAATTTGGGAATGTAGTTTATAGCAGTGGTGTGTCAGCCAAAAAGCAGCTGAGGGGAGAAGAGCTTCTGGCTCTCATTCCACACAAATGGATTAACTGGATCTCCAGTCAAATTCCGATGCTGCAGGTGATTCTCTGTAGTAGCTACCCATTGTACCACTGTCACACAGTGGCAGGTTCCCAGTAGCTGAAAGCCCAACTCTGTTCCCGGTTGTTGGTAGGATTCCCAGGACAGTTCTTGATGCCATATCCAGCAGTTAAGTTCTCAACCTGAATCACTCCAGGGCACAAGATGGTGTAGGTGGTACAGAAACTACTTTGCCCACCTACAGCTGAGGTTTCAATTTCACTACTTGCTTCACTACCCTTGATCAACAGGGTTATCCTAAACCCATCTGTAAAAATGGTAGCTTAACTTTAAATTACTTTGCAGAAAATTGTCAGACAATTGAGTAATGGCAATAAAAGCATTAGCTGTTAAACTAAACTGTAAATGAAATTAATGTTAGCACTAATAGAGCAATTTGGCAAATGTTTCAAATTTGAGGATTGCCTAAACAGAGTGGTACAGTGCAGGATGAGAGCAAGGACCACCCAGTGAAAGCAGAGCTGACCGCCAGTTTATTCAGATTTTCATCATTCGGTATTTTGGAAGCTGCTTTGTCCAAAACTACTTTAATAAAATTTTCTTTACAGAAATTGTAATGGATCACTGATATGTTTTTAAAAATTACTTTTTTACACTTTACCCATTTGTACAGCTGGATACTTTACTGAAGCAGATGGAGTTGAGTTTCTTGTGCAACTGTGTAACAGTAGATGGGGCTTCAGCTTGTCATTCTGTGGTAACCAGTCCAGTTCCCTCACCGCTGTGATCCGAAACATGCCGCAGGTCCTGACACATGCCAAGCTAAGGCTGGACCATTACAAAGTCCACATTTTGTGAGCATGCAGGCCTGCCTTTGAAGTCCATTTTAAACTTTCCTTTTATGAGTCACTTCACACAGTGTTTAAATAGGACTGTAGAACGTTTAATTTTGGAGCTGTTCCTGTGGATCATGTGCCCCAGCAGTCAAGGCTGGAGTTCTGTTGTAAGATTATGATATCCACGGAATCCCCAAATGTTCCTGGAGCGAGAATACATTTTGTATAGTTACACACCAGAAATGTACTCAGATCCTTAAGTTGCAAGTCTGAGTCACGAGTCACTGACTTAAATACTGGCCAAGCCAGTCTACATCTGAGTCATTCAAACTTGAGTACGAGGCTGAGACTGAAAGACTTAATTAATTAATTAATTAATTAATTAATTAATTAATTAATTAATTAATTAATTAATTAATTAATTAATTAATTCTCTTGTATATGTAAACACAGGCATTTATCAAATCATTCATTTTCAACTGTTGTTTTTTACAGTCCTGCTGTACATCTGTTATTCTACAGATATAGGATACCAAAATTTACATTTACGTCTATATTTATTTATTGAGCAGATGCTTCTTGACGTGCAACTCAGAGTAAACAAAAACAGTGAAGTGAGTTATAGATACAGACATGCAATTCCCATACCGCAGTCAGTCTGTAAAATATTATAGGTTTTGCCAGTACACATTAAGGATCTGCATATAGTATCAGTAGGATATACAAACATAATTGTTACAGATGATGTGATGCAAATTTATTGAGCTGTGTGACACTCAGGAGAGGTGTGGGCTACACAGGGATGTGCTTTTAAACACTTTTTGAATGCTTGGAAGTTCTCGGCAGTCTTTAGGAACAGAGGGAGTTCATTCCACCACACGAGGAACTACAGAGTTTATTTTTTTGGAGTGGGATCACTGTGAGACCACTGTGACTGGACTGTCAAGTGGCCAGAGGTGGAAGAGAGTAGTAGTTTTGCTGGAGTGCAGGGAGGGATCAGGTCCTGCAGATGTACATCTTGTAGGTAGTAACCAAATTGATGAGCTTGATACAGGCAGCTACAGGGACCCTATGGAGAGAGACAAGGAGGGGAGAAACATGGGAACTCAGTGGCAGCTCAGATGCAGCTTGTGCAGCAGCACTCAGGGTCACTTGAAGAGGCTTCATGACAGAGGCTGGAAGGCCAGAAAGGAGTTGCAGTCATCCAACTAGGGCTACTACCATGGCCTGGATGAGAAACTGTGTAGAGTGTATTGTGAGGTAAGAACAGATTCTCAAGATGTTATCTGGCATGCATCTACAGGAAGGGGCTAGGGATAAGTAAAGACCTGAGTGGATCCCTTCAGGCTGTTTACCAAAAAACCAGGTGAAATAAACCAGTTGTCCAATTTGACAGAGAGTTATTGATAGGTTTATGGCTCTGCTGGTATTGTTGGTATTGTTAGCATAGCAATGATAGGAGAACCTGTGAGAGGCAATGACAGAACTGAAGGAAGCGGTAAAGTGCCAAGCAAAGCATCAAGCCCTGTGGAACACCATCTGGGCAAGACTGAGGAAAAGACAGGAACCACACCAAACCCCTGGGTAAGATCTATCTATTAGAGAAGACTGAAACAATTTTAATACCTTGCTAACACGTTGCTCTGATTCCAAGTTGTTCTAGAGAGGACAACAGAATGTGGTGGTTGACAGTATTCAATGGTCTAGGAGAGTGAAGACAGAGGAAAGGGAGGCCACTCTAGCCAACTGGAGATTCTGACACAGCATGGAGGGCAGTCTCGGTCAAACGACCAGTATGGAATCCAGCCTTATAGACAAAGTGTTAAAGAGCTCATTCTTGACAAGGCCTGCAGATAACTGGTTTTACGTGGCCCATTGCAGAGTTTTAGACAGAAAAGGGAGACAAGAGACTGGCCTGCAGTTCTGGAATTAATTAGGGGCCACAGAGAGTTTCTTTAACAGCAATGAGATGTGGGAATTTTAAAGACAAATGGCAAATAGCCAGAGGAGGGAAGAAAGAATTATTTTTTTTTAATTAGGTGGGGACTGAAAGAGAGGAGTAGAAATGGGGTGAAGAAAGCAAGTGGTGTGAAAGCAAGGATCAGAGATCTCCTGAAATGACAGAAGTGAGGCTTTGCTGGTACTACTGGCAAGAAGGAGGGAAGTGGAATGGGGTAGGAGCGGTAATGGAAGAGTGGTGGAGGGTGATGAAATGTTCAAGTGGAATTGCAGAGAGGAAAGGCTGCAATAAAAGACAAGGATGAGGATGAGTACCTACTCTGCCTCTGGGATACTCCACACTGCAAGCATTGTTAGTGTGTGTGTGCATGTGTGTGTGCGTGGGGAAGCAACCACAGAGAGACCATTCCACAGTTGAACCAGGTGTATTTGCAAACAAAAAACAGGCTTTCCATTTTGTCCGGTAAACAAGACATAAATGTTGAAATTCTAGTAATAAAAACTCATTTATGTAATTTTTTTGTAACATGTTCAGAAAGGCAAGGGGGTGGCAGCGTATTTTCAAGCATTTGCATGGTTGTTGTGGTCAAACTTTTAGCCTCTGAACATACTTATCACCTTCTGCCCCCCTCTTGGTCACACCTCAATCCTTCTCGATCCCCCTGTGTTCCACCATGTTGGTGCTCATGGTAAGGCCCTGGTTTTACCATTAAGTTGCAATAAATAAGAGTTACCAAATAAGTCTCTCCACTTATGCTATTGCTAAGTTTTATTTAAAAAAGTACACTTAAAAGTATAATAAATAAAAATTCTCTGCAACACTTCCATCCATCCACCCATCCATCCATCTATAGCAATAACTATAGACCAAGGTGGTCTAGAGCCTAAGCTGGAGGTATAAAGTGTAAGGCAAGTTACCTTGGATGAAACACCAGCACACTGCAGTGTAACAGTACTTCCTTATTATTTTCATTAACTTCAAACTACATTAAAATTAAATCTTAAATTAAAATGAAAGGTACCAAAAGTTTAAAAAACATTCCCTTGACAATCTCTTATGCAATTCAGAAAGCTAACTGCTGATTTTTTATTTAAATATGTGTAGAGTATGTCTGCTTTTGGGGTTTTTTTTTTCAACTTAACACAGTTGATAAAAGCTTCATAATACAGGAATCCCTTAATATATCTGCTCCCTGCAATCAGGAAGCTCTTCCTTGAACCCACAGATCGTCCTTCTTGATCCACAGTCATCTAGATGTCCTCACCACTGCCCAAGTAACAACTTTGTCCACTGACTACTGGAGATACCAAACATACCATTGGCAATACACACCTACCTTCCAGCAAAACGCTTACAGCCTGAGGTGATGGACATACACACTTCTTCAACCTTTACAGCGGCTCTGTTTCACCACTGCTCCACTGGTTCATCACAGTTCATGTTCTTCCTCTCATTGACGTCCTCCATGGCTCCCTCCAACAAGATGACCTCTAGAGAAGCTTCAAACAGCGAAACAATGTTTGGTCTTAGAAACATCTCTGTGATGGTGACCAAAAATCTAGGTGCCTTCCTAAGTCAGCCATCAGCTGGACTTTTCGTACCATCAGCAGCAGCTCTGAACTGGTGCTGCCTGCTCTTTCTGTTCTTTTACCTATATAGTCTGCCGTGCACAGCAGCTCCTACCGTTTGGTATCCACACAGGGCTGAACTGTGCCACCACCATGAGTCATAGCACCAGGAATGCCAGCTGTTGTGAAACTGCTAAATGGACCCTTTTATTAACTTTGAGCTTTGCTAAAATTGAAATTAATGTAACACCAGACATAATCTGTTACCAGTGTGGAAATAAGTTGAATTTAGGTGGTCCCACACTATGGATCTCAGTGTGTCAGGTAACAGTTGGATGCAGAAATGCAGACTGTTTGTTCCGCACAAGACAAAATTTTAGAAAACAGAACAAAGAAAAAAATACAATCAAAAAATAAATAAAATAGAAAATGCATCTAAATCGAATGTTTGTACATGAGGTGCCAGTCTCATCTTGATGGACAGTTTCTTTCAGCGATATCAGTGTGGAGATAGATGAGAAGATGAATTTGGCGATGAGAGGGGAGGTAGTTGTCGAGATGGATGTGGAAATAGATGTGAGAAGATGAAGACACTGATGTGAAGATGAACATGAAGAGAGCTGTGCTGATGAGCAAGGAGCTAGATGGGGAGATTTTGGTGGAGATGTTTTTGGAGATGGATGAATGGGATGTTTCAGGAGGGGGAAGATGGGATGGATGATGAGTTATTTGTGGCAATGGCCCAGCAATCTCTGCTGTTTGCCCACTCAATATGTATGCATATAGAGATGCAACTTTGGTCTGTCAGGAAAACAAAGCAAATTAAAGGAGGAAAATATCACAAATGTGACTGGACTCCAGACAAGTCGCAAAATAAAACTTTGACTTCCATCTTCAACAGTGCATCAAGCGAAGGTGGTCCAGGGGACACGTGGGTGAGGGAAGCAGTGGGGGGGAGGGTGCAGGCGATGTGTGCT
>JADBHE010000165.1:0-20000 GCA_018136845.1 Heterotis niloticus
CACTGGCTTCAGGTATTATTCATGTGTCACTCCACAGCAGGTGGGTCCCCGGAACACACGTTGTCATGTTTCTACCTATGAGTGACACCCACAGGCAGGAAGCGGGACTGATCCCATACAGTGGCTGCAGGAAACTGGTGATTTTCACACCACCAGGGAGGTACTGTCTGCCTTCAACATGCATTCTGTAAGCATTGCTTGGCATGTAACTTTGTTTTCAATTGGAAGGTTGCTGGCTCCCTTGTTCTCCATTGCAGGTTGCTATGGATACAGTTGACTAAAATATATGGAGAAGCTGAGTACTGTATCCTGTACTGTGTCCTTGCACTCCTGCGGAGAGACCTGCAGCAGCACTACACCTGTGGCTTAGATGAGTGCTGGAGTCATGATCACAGTGAAGGGCTGGCTGGTACCAGAGTGCTCCTGAGGGGATCTGGAAGCAAAACACTGATAGTTAGAGTGGGGGACACTATATCACACAGGGCTCTGTACAGCCAAAACTTCTTATGAAAGTACACACCTTTTTCTCATACAACAGGCTTAGGCTGTCTCTCTCTCAGGTGCACCCTCCCCCACAGCCTATCCTTCTGGGACAGACTACTGACCTCTACAATCCTGCATGCTGGGGAAGCAGTTTTTGATCATAAACAAATAAAAATTTAATATTAAAAGATCATTTAGAAATAATAATTTTGTTACAAATATTATAAAATTAGCTGGGTTACCTGGTGTTGCCAAGACAGCCAGCTTTTTTAGTTCAGTGGAAAGGAAAAAAGTTAAAAGGAGGTATAAATCATCAAACTTTATTATCCTTGTGTCACTAATGTGTGGTACTGTGAGCTTATTGTATAATTTCTCATTTTCACACTTTCACTTGGTGCTGATTACACAAATTATTTTAGTCATATTACAGGTCCTGTAGCCACTCATGATGATGATGTTGTTTTTCCTTCTCTAACGCACAGCCCACTCCCATTACCTCGTCCTCTCACCTGTTTGGCATCTTTCTCCATCTCACTCTCATCACCTCTACCTCTTGCCAGTTCAGCTGTTTAATCCAAGCATTTGCTAGCAAACCCCATCACCCCTTCCTCTTACCATTCTGTTGCAAAGTAGAAAACAAACAGTTTGATGCATATGTTATGTTCAGTTTATAGATGCTCGCATATGACAGGTATTGCCTCCTGTGTTTTCCATCTGGCAGCCTGATGTAGTTATGTTGGGCAGTAGGACCTTAAACTAGTTACATGTAGTATATGAGATAAATGTCTACACTGCATGTGCTCCACCAAGCTGGTTGAATGGGGATAAACATGTAGATGCCATAGAGAGCAACAAGCAAATCAGCTGTAGTGCTGTGTGGAAATTAGAAGGGATGTGCTATAGTTTTATCTCCACACTAAAGGGGTGATTTCAGGGTCCCATTAAATCCTGTTCTGTGAGGGATGGGTGTATAACAGCCTCCTGGAAGCTTGGTGAAGCTGGTGAATTATATGTAATGTTCTCTATGTGTCAAACATATATAGTTTGTCTAATTTAGGAATATGTGTCAGGCCAGGGGATACTAGTTCCAAGGAGTACCCGGTGGGGTGTGGTGATGAGTTGATTTATAGAAAGTTTTATTCCTTTTCCCCACCATTCTTAAATAATAGTAACAAAACAGCATACCTCAAATGTATTTTTGTTAAGAAACCTTGAATCAGACAACAGTTAATAAACACAAATTAAATCAAAATGTTCACAAAGTTCTCATTCTCCTCAAATTATATTCGGTCTTAGAATACTCAAGTTCAACCTTCACTCACAAAACAATCTTGTGCAAAACCTTTATCAACATTTGTCTTTACCTATTTATCTTTTAAAGTCATAATTTTTCTGAATTGGCTGCACCTGGTGCTTGTTTCCTCCTACCATCACTACACCAAGTGCAGCTCTGAGTCTTGGCAGGAAGTGGGTGTGGGTAGGCTATTGCCTGCCAGAGATTAATTCAGGCATTTAGTAAAGAGCAATAAAGTTTCATTTCATCCGGCTGTTTGCACTAAAGCAGTAGGTTCAGTAAATGAAGCAGCAGGTTCAGTCTTTGGGAAATGAAATCTTCTGCACTCTCAAGACATCTTCAGACAGTTATTTGGTAATATGTAGCATGAAAAAGAAGTCTGTGCTACATCCCTTTTCCTCCTGACCGCTCATCATGGTCTTATCTATCCCTGCTGTGTGTGGTGAAGTACACACCGCCCGCTGTCCCTCATCTGGTGGCTCCTTCTATTGTTTTGAATGGAATTGTTCGCGTGCATGCGTGCGTGCGTGTAAATGTGTGGGTGCATGGTTCATCCTGCATGGTGTGTGTATGTGTATAAAGCACATCACTGCTGTTTCCATGTGAACCAATATGTTGTTATGGTGCTCTTTTATTTTGTCATGCCATCAAGTCCTGAAAATCCCTGCATGCTTATGGTGTCCACTGAGTTCTTGTTGCAGCTTGTTGGTTTTATCATTGTATTTGATAGCCGTGTCAAACATCGTCTCCTGTTTCCATCCTTAATGTGTGTAGCTGAAACAAAAAGACTGGGACAGTGAGACAATAGGATCTTCTTGTTCTCCTCACACACTCTGCTCCCGCCACCTTCCACATCACTGCCCCTTGGTTCTGAGTCCTCCCCCTTTTTCTCCTCTCCCACTTTGTTTTGCAGTCTTTGAGCGCCTGGACTCTGCGTGTGCAGACAGCAAATTTTAGTAACCGCACAGAACAGGAAGATGGACAGAAAAAGGTGGATATAGATAGTTATAAGAATAAGAAGAAAAAGGGAGAGAGAGGATAGCAATGTGATCCCTGTCCTGCCCGTCCCCATGGCTCCTGTTCCCTCTTCATCCTAGCAGTGTGAGATGTGAGAAGGCTGGGCATCACAGAGGATACAACCATTTCCTTCTCTGTTTCCCGGCCCTGCAGCAAACTGACTCTCTAAAAACAAGTGTGGGTATTGGAAATGAGCTCAGTTTCAAAGTCACTGAACAAGCAGTCCAAACAGCAGCAGTGTGGCTCCTGCTGCTCTCTAGCCTCCTCACAAATAGCTCTGTTTTCTGTATGACTGGATCCTAAAATGTGATTCATTCTTCATCTAAACATTTATAATAAATAAAGAATCATATTTAACAGCACGCTGCATTTATGTTACCGTGTTTTTACTGAAAAAAATGGTGTAGACAATCAAGGTCAGTGATAAAAAAGTATGTGAACTTCTAGAATATTGACATGTTCCAAAGAGGCTTCTGTACTCCAATCAATTACTCAGATGTTCCGATCAGTTCCAGTGTGGGTTTTACCTGTCCTGCTGCACTAAAAAAACACTAAATTTTTACCTGCTCTTCAGAAAAAGAATTTAAATGAAGTGTGAAGATGATGTGTGTGTTTTTTTTTTTAATAAAACAAGACTTAAATAAAAATCAGATTGCATTTTAGGAGCCATTCATGCAGAAATCCAAATAATTCATAAGGGTTTATAAACTTTTTGTCATATCTGTATACAGATAGATACAATAAAATATAAATAAATAGACAGTCATATACATACATACATGTACACCTAGGTAGATGCATCTTCTTTATCTTTCGGCTGCTTCCGTTAGGGGTTGCCATAGCAGATAAATTGTTTCCGCTTCTTCCTGTCCCCTGCATCTTTCTCCATCAACCTAGGCAGATGCATACATGCACTATATGGACAAAAGTATGTGGACATTTGATCATCACCCCCATGTGTTTGTTGAACCTCTCATCACAAACCCACAAACATTAATATGGAACTGTTCCCCCCTTTGCTGCTATAACAGCCCTCACTCTTCAGGGAAGGATTTCCACCTGATTTTGGAGCACAGCTGTGGGAATTTGTGCCCATTCAGCCATAAGAGCATCAGTGAAGTCGGGCATCCATGTCAGGCAAGAAGGCCTCACTCAAGGTCAGCATTCCAGTTCATCCGAAAAGTGTTCAGTGGGGTTGAGGTCAGAGCTCTGTGCAGGCACTCAAGTTCTTCCACACTAACCTGGGCAAACCATGTGTTTATGGAGCTCTCTTTGTGCATGGCAGGGGGTTGGGAGGGGCACAGTCATGCTGGAGCAGGAAAGAAGCTTCTTCCCCAGACTATGGTCTCAAAGTTGGAAGCACACAGTTGTCTAGAATATGTTTGTATGCTGTGTGGGTGCGGCTCGAACATCTCAACTCAATCATTAGAAGGGGGGGGGGGTCCATATAGTGTGCATAAAGTTAAAGCAGCACACACAGCAATATGTGACAGATCATTACAGCAGGTAGTGATACAAAGGACATCACAGGAAAAATAAATAAAGCAAAGAGACAATGACTAAAGCGAAATATGGAGTGATGCAAATAAGAATAAAAATAAAAAGCAGTACAGACCGTTTAGTACCACTGGGGAAATAAGACGTCAGTTTTTCTTGGAGGAGTCTTATGGCGGGACTGACCTCATGCGGCTCCTTGGAACAGCACTACTGGAAAAGGCTGCGAGGGGCGGGCAGAGGGTGCAAGTCGCTGTCCATGGTGAACAGAGGTGGTTTAATTGGGTTGCTGAGCTGCACTGGCACCTAGTGGAAACTGGGCAAACTGCAGCCTGTGGTGTGAGTGTTACTGTCTTGGTGTGTGCCACTGTGAGCGGATGAGACCCTACGTACACATGTTCGTCCTTTACAAACATGACATAATGTGTGCTCAGGTGTTCTGCAGTTTGGAATATAGTGCATTTCTAACCTGAAGTGTGTTTTTGCTTAGTTTTAGCTTATGCTTTTGTGACGGCCTAGTGTTGGCCGTGCGTGATTTTCTTTTTGCCCATGCGATGAGGAGTGTAGATTCTGTAAAAAGATACACCTGTGTGGCCTGTGATGGCATTTTGTTTGGTGACTTGCAGAGTTGTTTGTTCCCCTCTCTTGATTTTGTGAATTATTGTTAGTTTGTTTGTATTTGGTTGCTTTGTGACTGGTTAGATTTGGTGGTGTTTGGTATGTGTTCTATGTGTGTGATAGTATTTGGTAGAGAAAGTGGCATCTTGTATCTATTTGTATATTTTTTGCTAGGTAGTTTAGATGAGTGCAGATAGAAAAGAGCATTTTTGGTCCACTATCTGGACAACATGCTCCCATATCCCTCTTTCCTTTTCCCCTTTATGTACAGCCCCGTTCCCCCAGACATTTCGTTCATACGGGGGTTGTAACGTTATGTAAGGAAACTGTAAGGATAAATGAGGGATGGCACAGAGTATGGAACTAAGAGACCTGCAATGAAAAGGTTATTAGCTCAAGCCCCATAAAACTCCTGGGAATTTCTTTTTTTCAGCTAAATTCAACTGAGATGAAGCTCCAGTTACTCTTCCCCAAATACAAACAAAAATAAGCACAAAAACATATTTGACTATACAGAACATTAAAACGGAAGAAACAAAACACAGAACAGTAATGTAAATGTAATAAGAGCTAAATGAGCACTTAGAGCAAGACATTAATATCAGATTCTTATTCTCCCGAGTGTGTGTCAGTAGAGATCAAGAGTCCTGCTGGTTGTCCACAAAGTGTCAAACTCTGAAATAGTGGAGCCTGTTTTGTGCTGGTTTTCACTGTTTGTGAGCAGGTTCAACTCTGTATTCTCTGGTCTCTTGTCACAGCAGGGCCACAGATCCCCTCCCCAAAGGATGCTGGATTTGACCACGACTGCAATATTCAACAGCCTGGTTGTCCTCATCCAGCCTCTGACTGATCTGGGTGGTCCAGTCTGTCAGTTACTGTGGTCACATATTCTACTATGATGCAGTTTCTGGCTCATGTACCACACTGCTTTGCATTGTGTTTCCCAGGAGGTGGCACAGTTGTTTTGTACAGACATAGTTTTGTTATTGAATTACTTGGTATGGTCCAGAGGTATTGAGGTATCGGTGAGTTAGGTAACCATTTTCTTTGCTCACATCTTAGCTCTGAATGATTTTAAACAGAAATAAGTCAAAAGTAGCCATTCTTTACATGGTTTCAGAATTTGAGTCTCCTTTTTATTACAGTTCTGAATACTGTCTGAAATCAGCCCTGCATGCAGCCCTGTAACTCTTCTCCTTACAGATTGTGCATTTGTCACTTTGCTAACAATCTGGTATGAAGACCCCACACTTCACTTCCATGAACTCCAAATGATTCAATAATCAATCTAAATAGTATGAGCTAAATCTTAACTACAATTTCAATAATTTTTTTATTGTGTTGCTTAAACACATTGAATATATTTCTTTGTCATCTACCAGTATTTTGCAAGAGCTCACCTGCAGACCACCCTTACACAAGAAAACATGAAGAACTTTTTTTTTTTACAGCTACACACACAAGAAGAACAGACGCTTCTGAAGCACGCAAATGGTAGTTTTGGATGAGTGCATATTTTCACAGGCGGTTATATTTAACTCCAAATGAAACATCTTCTTCAAAGGCACAATAGACTTGGGTCAAAGGTTAAAACCAAAGTTCAGATTAGCATTTTCTGCCACTATACTCTTTGCTGTTTCTTAGCTTCCATGACTAATATCATCATTCTCTTTAACTTGCGGAGTCATGGCCATCACAGAGCTGCTGCGGAGTCTATCTTTCCCATGTGGAGGATCACTGGCTGACATGTGCAGCATGGGGTTGCCGTACTGGTTCATTAGATATTTTACACAGTGTAATTCTGCACTTTAGTTTTACTAGAACAGAGAGATATTGCTTGCAATTTTATCATTTGCCAATTTATACAGTTAGATGTGTCAGATTAACAACCCAACCTGAAGGCCTTTTTCTCATAATCTCTTTTTTAAGATTCAAGTTAACATTTGGGCTCATTCCTCATTTGTATCCATAAATATTTTATTAAGTGTTTTACAGCACACGACTGCAAAACGTAAACTGCAGTTATTAAGTTATTAAACTACAGGTTCAGAAAAGGTCTTTAATGGTTAGGAAGATGGGTAGTGCAAAAGCTAAATAAATTTGTTCTCACACAACATCAAAGAATATCCAGCTCAGAGAGCTCAGTTACTGTGCACCACACAGCTTGGGCATGGAAACAACATGCTCATGGTCATGACCTATTACACACATTTGTAACATTTAAAATCTTGGGGCAAGTTCTTAAACTGCCCCTTCTGAGATGGAAATTGTGGCCTTAATTTGGAAAAGGAATAAGGAAAATCTGTCACTGAGGAAGACCTTCTAAACCCGTGTTAAAGTTGAGGAACCAGTGTATCCTGGCTGGTCCCCTCCACGACCTGTTAGGGTAGTTTGTTGCACGTTTGTTCATGAAGACTGTGGTTTATTTGAGTCATCGTGTGCTGCTGTTAGCCGCCGCTGCTAATTACTGGTTCGGCCAACACTTTGAAAAGCATTGTTTGCAAAAGTCTGACTCACATATTCAGCATCAGGGCCTGGTGACACGAGAGCTAACCTACTAACACCCACAGTCTGTTGCAGAATGGTGATGGGCCGAATGTTTCTACACAGAACACGAGCCCATCACGTGGGGAGCCATTACAATAAAAGTTCTCTTTAATTTCCCACTGACAACTGCTGTGTTTTGTCTGACAGATGCAAGTGCCATTAAGCCTCATGGTTCCCACAGGACCTCCTGTGCAGAGACTGGGTCCATGAAGCTCAGGGAAGTAGAGACAGCTAGTAACGTAGCACTGCCGAAAACAGGCTTACAGTGAGATGGATGTTTGTTCAAGTCCCAATGAGTGTTGCTGCTCTGCCTCTGAGAAGATACTACCTCAGTGGTTTCTGCTGAATATACTGTATATAAATTCATGAATGGGTTAAGTGTAAAATTTTGTAGATGTATGCAAAGTTCTGTGGTCAAAACCATTTGTTAATCAATAACTTGGTTCTCTAGAATTATAATGACTTAAGTTCGTGGGCTGTGACTTTGTTTTGCCATAAATCAAAAATAGGAATAATATACATGCCTGCTAATGATGTTTGCCTTGATTTATGCAAAGCATTTTTTCAAAGAAACTTAGCATGTTATTCTGCTTACAGTGATTTATCCATTTATACAGAAGGGTATTTTTTTACAGTAGCAACTATGACATAAGTACATTACAACAAGAGGTGGGACTGGATCGGTTTGAGTCCAGGCACTAACCACTATGCCACCTGCAGCCTCATGTTCCACAGGTTAGAGCTTTACTTTTATAACTGGTTTATTAGAAGCTGTAGTTAAAGTGTGTAGTTTAGAGAGCATTGATATTTGAGTTTTGCATTTCTACTTGACTCTTTCTTGTCTTGACACTGGCAGGACTCTCCTCCTCTCCACTTACTTTTGCTGAAATATTCTAATTTGTATACGAGAACAAGTTTTAAAGAAAGCATATTGTTTGTTAATGCCATAGAAATAAAATTATGTGGAACCTCTGACCCAGCACAAACTTCCTATAAGGGGTAGCGCTCACAGCGCTTTGCCTCTGCAGTGCAGGAATTGCAGCCACACAGTAGTTTGATTTGCTGTGTCGAGACCTGTTTTAGTGAGTGTGTGTGTGCGCGCGCGCGCATGTGCACGTGCACACATGAGTGTGTGTTGGTGTTTGCACATTTACTTTAGTATTGTGGCTTGTAAATCATGGATGAAGGAGAAGAGGCCTCTTCAATGTGATGTAATGGGATGCCATCTACATACTCTGTGTGTGTGTGTGTGTGTGTGTGTGTGTGTGTGTGTGTGTGTATATACACACAGTATATGTTGCTGATATTTTAGTTGATATTTCCTATAGCTTTTTTCTTTATGTGTTTTCTCATAATTAAAATCTGCAAATGTCAGCCAGCTGGTACAAGAGAAGTGATACATGGCACTGCAAATCGACACACAAATATTTGTGAACTTAATCACAAGGACATACACTCAGCTGCCCTTTGATCTTATGCTTTATTTGTTTCTGACTTTTTATCTTTGTGTTTCTTTTACTGGTGATGTCAGTTGCTCAGCAACCAAGCCATCGAGGCCTGATTGTTGCCATGACGATATGGTAGGGGTAGTGTGGATAGAATAGAGATGAAAGAAGGAGCAAAGGGGGGATAAAGGAAGAGGGGAACAGGGCCACGGGTGTGTGGGGACAAGGGGGTGGGTCCTTCATAGGACTTAAGTCCCCTCCTCATCTTCTAGTGCAACTTTCTGCAATTCTGACCTGCAGCTTCACTGTAAGAGTGACGTGAATGGTGCGCCTGGGGGGGTTGGTCCAGACTGAACATTCAGGAACATTCCCTGAAATGACTGTCCGCTCAGAATCAAACTGCCATTGCAGGGCTATGTGGGCAGCACTGTTGCTGATGTTTTCCGCAGCTTCTCCTCGCTGTGCCTCACTCTAACCTGCTAATTTACCTCTTCATTTTACTGAATGAAGTTGCGTAGCTATCTTTGTCTTGTCAGATTGTATATTTTACTGAAAATTTGGGTTTAAGCACCCATCTCATGCACCCTTTGGTACTTAACCCAGCAACCTCCAGGTCATTGCCATTATAAATTTATTTGGAGATGTTTTTCTCAAGCATAACTGACAGTGATTTCCCAAGTTCCAATGGGACTATTTCTTACCATACAAGTTCAGCCTAAGCACCTTCCTCTGGGGCACTACAGCTGGAGGTGGGATTTGAACCTGAGACTTTTGAGTGTAGCAGCAGCTCCAACCACTACACCGCCATCCAAATTGCTTGATGCTTACTTACAGCCAAGAAGTCGAACCCACTGTGCCTTCATCGTTCTGTTTGCTTTGAGACCCAGATCCCAACAGTCGTGTTGCCCTGGTTCTGCCCAGTCAAGCCCAGCAGATTCTGCCTCCAGCCGGCACTGCCCGGAGTGCCTCATGCAGCCGAGTTTCAGTGACTCTGCTTCAGCTGCTGAATTGCATCCAGGGGCGTCCAGAGCCAGAGTACGTAGAGTCGGTCTTCCCCAGACAGCCTGTGGGCGTCTGTTTGTACTGCAGCTTATCGCTTAATTACCACCTTCTTTAAATAACGTAGTTAAAAACACATCCCAAACTGAGGAGCAAGGAGCCGGCAGTGGCATTGCTGACAGGGACCTACTCGGGGGGGAGACAGATGATGGGGGAGAAGATTAAATAGATAATAATGTCCCTTGACATCAGAGAAGTGGAATGTAGTAACATGTTTGTAATATCAGTCAAAATGTGTGTAGCGGCTGACAGTGTGGCACAACTCCATCGCTGGTGCCGTGACCCGACCGACTGCTGTTACACTCATCATTCGCACTTGTCATCAGCACCTTTCAGGGGCGTTAAAACATGTCAGGTGTTGCTGGACCAAAAATATAATAACAAAAGTACTTGCATTAATATTTATTCAGTCTGCAGATACTTTTCGCCAAAGCAGTGTACAACTCAGAGTATAAATGCAACCACACCATTATAGCAGTAGCTTGTACAGTTAAAATAAAATACAGAGGTGATACAAGTTTATGTAGCTATAAAAGACTAGCACAGAAATTTGTGTGAAACAGATGGATTCTGAGACCCTTACTGAATGCTGGGAGGGATTTAGCAGTTCTGACAGACTAAATTAGGGTTAAAACTGAAAACCTTCGATTTGGACCCCTTGTGAGGGAGACCATCAAGTTGTGCCAGAGGCAGAGGTGCACAGAGCTCTTGTTGAGCTGCAGGGAGGGATCAGGTCCATTGATGTTCAGTGCAGTTATGCCCAGGCTTGCATCAGTACTGGGGGGGTGGGGGGCATGACCCCATTCCTATGTCCATTGTGGTCCCCAAAGCTTAGCTGTTCTTAGCTGTTGTCTCCTATCACATTGGCAACAGGTGTTTAAGATTCATAGATTCCTTAATAAGCCTCCCTTTTCAGTCCTGAGTGTAGGAAAATTACCAAGAGAGTGTGTGTGTGTGTGTGTGTGTGTGTGTGTGTGTGTGTGTGTGTGTGTGTGTGTGTGTGTGTGTGTGTGTGTGTGTGTGTGAGAGTCTTCTGGAGGTGAGGCAGCCCTGATGCTGCTCTGCCATTTCTCTGCTTGCTGTTTCTTTGCTCAGACCTGAGTCATAAAGGATGAATTCAAATGAATGCAAGAAATGAGGAAGGGGTTGGGGGGGGGGGGTGTGCGTATAAACAGCCCTCGGTGTTTGTGAGGGTAAGACAGTGTGGGGTGGGGGGTCATGCAAGAATATGTGGGTGAGACTCTCCCTCCTTCCCCAACCATGTCGTGTTCTCTCTCTCTCTGTCTCGCTCTCTCCCTCTATCTCACTCCCACCCTCCTCCCTTTCTTTCCCACTTTCTCCGGCTCTCCCTTCGCCTGTCCCTCCCTCCTCTGCCGCTCCGTGTCAGCAACGCACCGCGCGCATGACACTGCGTCCCATCGGCTGGCCGTCGCTGCTCTGTTCGTAGATCTCAACGCCGACACGCCACCGGGCCACGCTGGCTTCTAGCGACAGCCTCCCTCTTCATCCTCTACACTAGCCCCCCTCCTGTCTTTTCCTCTCCTTTCCCAGTCTCCTGGTCCCTCGGTCCCTGTCCTCTGTCCACCGGCGTCTGGGAAGCTGCTCCTTCCTGTCCCTCGCTGATGAAAGGACGCACTAAGCTCCCTTTGCTCTGTTCGTGTGTGGTACGTACAAAGGAGAGTGGTGTGCCGAGCGCTCCTGCCGTCCCTCGCCGTCTCTCTGCCGCACCGTGGTCTCTGTTGTCATGAATTTTCGGGAGTGACTACAGCTGGTGATGGTCCGTGGCTCACCAGAGGGTGTGGGTCCCTGTCGTCGTACTGTGCTTCACCATGGCACTAGCTCGCCACTCGTAAACTCATGAGTGTGAGATTCTCTTTGCCAGGTATGAGTCACTCTGTGTGTTTCTCTGTGGTGTCTGAGGTCCTGTTGCTGTGTGTGTGTGTGTGTGTGTGTGTGTGTGTGTGTGTGTGTGTGTGTATCAGTCTTCTCTCACTGCTCTTTCTTGTTTGCTTTTTTGCTTGCATCTGTGTCTGAGCACTGGTAAGAATTTAGGCTGTAACCTACAGAGCGAATCTCTCCTGTGTTTGAGCCTCGGGCTTCTGCATGTGTCTATGTTTCTATCCTTGCGCGTGTGCACGTGTGTGTTGGCACCTTGGTGTTCTTAATAAAACATCTCTTGAGCCTCAGAGGCTGTATGAGCACAGGTCCTCACGTGTAACACGTGGCGGAATGCGAAGGTCGCAATTGAGGCACAAGGGGCCCGGGTGCACCTGTTGCACACGAGTCTTGAAGGTCCTCCCATCCAGCGCGGTTTGTACCCAAACCTTTGAGGGACACTGCGGAGTGGACATGAGCAAAAGGACACTGATTGCGAACCTTTGAGGGGACACATTGGACTGTTGAGGGGTTCTGGTAGTGGTTGTGTGACCTGTCAATGAAGGTAAGGCCTTTGGAAGATGACACTCCCCCCACAGCTGTGTGGTGCTTTTTATGAGCTGCAGCAAAAGCACCCCCACACCACACCCCAAACCCCCCCCCCCTTGGCCAGACCATCGTGATGAAGCAGAAAGCCTAATGCAGACTATATAATATTCATCTGTCTCCCCAACTCTGCTGATGCGCCTCAGTTTAGTGACAAGTAGATGTGGGGCTTCCCTGGACTTGGGTGCGAGCAGAGGTGGGGTGTAGGCAGCAGGATGTTGATGGGAATCTGACAGATCAGGATATCTCAGACCCGAGCCTACAAGACTGTTCTCTGTTTTTCGGATTCTCTTTGTTTTGATCGCCCTAACCCCCACCCTCCATCCCAGATCTGCATAGGAGGGACTTGAAAGCAGCTGATGCAAGTGATCAGAGATGGAAAGCAGAGCTGTGTGTGTGAACGGAGGGCAGAAGGCGAGATGGTGTTGATGTCTTCAAAGGACCCTGTCTCTGGATCAGCTAAATATGACAACTGGTAGTGTTTTGAGAGCCCAGACTGCTGTTCCCGCGTTGGACCCTTGAGTGGTTTAATTTTCCAGAACGGTGCAGAATTGAAAGGTACTCTGGGCACATTTTTGGTAAGGAAATGTTTTTGCTAATATAAATGAGCAACAGATTACAACTGGTTCTTCTGAGGGTCACAGCAGCCCGAAGGGGTGGTGGTTTCAGCCCTACAGTTTGCTGTCGCTTGTCCTCATGCCAATAGTCTCATTTTACCAGCTTTGGCTCTATCTCGCTTGATGAAATTAACTTTGGCGCTGAGATTGAGTGTGCTTGTATGTGTTTTTGTGTGCAAATTTAGGGAACCAGCGAGTTGGATTTCTGCTTCTTTAATTTGTTGAAATGCACATTCTACCTGGTGGCCTGAACTTGTTATTCTTCCATTGGGCTTAATGCTGGACATGTTCTGATGTTCTCCAAGCAAGAGTCAGGGAGTGTTGAGCTGCTAAGGAACAACAAGCTGTCGGGGACTCTACACCCCCCTGCAGATGTTGTCATGGAAACATGCTGGCTCCAGAGGGAGTTACCTTGGCAGTGCGCTGCTATTGCATGGTACAATGCAGTACAGCAGGGTGCAAAGGTATGCTTTCTTGCTGGTGGTTGCCTTGTCGAGTAGTCATTGGATGATGTCATTGTTGGAACAACATATTCCCTTAATGAAATGACAGGGCCTTGCAGCACTTTCCTTAAGTGCTAACATGTTAGCATCATTCTTTTAATGGTTTACGCCTTCCATGGTTTCATTCAGCTGGGGTCATGCTAATGAAACAAGACTTCCTCTAAACAAGTCAAAGACTCGGGTGGTATTTAGTTAGGAACCTTTCTGACATGAAAAGCAAGGACTAAAGAATAGTACCAGCTTGTTTTTTTTCTGAGAGGTTTCAGACATGTGCTCCCTTGTGATGTTGACACAGATATGCTTAGTGTGAATTTGAGTTAGTCTCCTGCATCTTTTGCATCATAGCAATAATGGAGGACAAAGCTTATGGTGTGCAGGGCCACTGTTCTTGTCACCCACACAGGGTTTGTACTCAGTGTCCAGGATATCACCCAGTGGGTGTGGGTTTGAGGTGTGTTTGGTCTACAGTAAGGTTCTTTATCTCATTTGGCCCAATAAAAGTAAGTCTTTATGAACATTTCATGAATAGCATTGGCAGTAAAACTTGGGATTGACAGTCCAAGCGGATGTGGAGGTGGCACCAGGATCTGCTAACTGAGCTCATTTTCTGCTTTTATGGGTTTACTGACACAGGTGAGAAGCCAGCGTCTGATCAGGTCCCACTTGCTTCTGATTCTGAGCAAAGGGCCTTTGGGGACATGAAGAGCCACAGCACCCTGCACATGCCTGCCAAGCCTATGGGGCAAACATGGGGGTCCACTCTGTGGGACTCGTGGTCTTTTAGCTGTGATGTGATGGCTTATGAGTCATTAATTATCTGCCTACCAGAGGGTCTTCTCTGGCTTTCCATTGCATTCAGTTGCAATGCCAAGAGGCTCTTGAACTCTGAGCTCCTAGAGTCTTTCAGCCATGTAAAACTTAGAGAGACGTTCTGGAGAAAAGAGGCCAAATTTGGGAATGTAGTTTATAGCAGTGGTGTGTCAGCCAAAAAGCAGCTGAGGGGAGAAGAGCTTCTGGCTCTCATTCCACACAAATGGATTAACTGGATCTCCAGTCAAATTCCGATGCTGCAGGTGATTCTCTGTAGTAGCTACCCATTGTACCACTGTCACACAGTGGCAGGTTCCCAGTAGCTGAAAGCCCAACTCTGTTCCCGGTTGTTGGTAGGATTCCCAGGACAGTTCTTGATGCCATATCCAGCAGTTAAGTTCTCAACCTGAATCACTCCAGGGCACAAGATGGTGTAGGTGGTACAGAAACTACTTTGCCCACCTACAGCTGAGGTTTCAATTTCACTACTTGCTTCACTACCCTTGATCAACAGGGTTATCCTAAACCCATCTGTAAAAATGGTAGCTTAACTTTAAATTACTTTGCAGAAAATTGTCAGACAATTGAGTAATGGCAATAAAAGCATTAGCTGTTAAACTAAACTGTAAATGAAATTAATGTTAGCACTAATAGAGCAATTTGGCAAATGTTTCAAATTTGAGGATTGCCTAAACAGAGTGGTACAGTGCAGGATGAGAGCAAGGACCACCCAGTGAAAGCAGAGCTGACCGCCAGTTTATTCAGATTTTCATCATTCGGTATTTTGGAAGCTGCTTTGTCCAAAACTACTTTAATAAAATTTTCTTTACAGAAATTGTAATGGATCACTGATATGTTTTTAAAAATTACTTTTTTACACTTTACCCATTTGTACAGCTGGATACTTTACTGAAGCAGATGGAGTTGAGTTTCTTGTGCAACTGTGTAACAGTAGATGGGGCTTCAGCTTGTCATTCTGTGGTAACCAGTCCAGTTCCCTCACCGCTGTGATCCGAAACATGCCGCAGGTCCTGACACATGCCAAGCTAAGGCTGGACCATTACAAAGTCCACATTTTGTGAGCATGCAGGCCTGCCTTTGAAGTCCATTTTAAACTTTCCTTTTATGAGTCACTTCACACAGTGTTTAAATAGGACTGTAGAACGTTTAATTTTGGAGCTGTTCCTGTGGATCATGTGCCCCAGCAGTCAAGGCTGGAGTTCTGTTGTAAGATTATGATATCCACGGAATCCCCAAATGTTCCTGGAGCGAGAATACATTTTGTATAGTTACACACCAGAAATGTACTCAGATCCTTAAGTTGCAAGTCTGAGTCACGAGTCACTGACTTAAATACTGGCCAAGCCAGTCTACATCTGAGTCATTCAAACTTGAGTACGAGGCTGAGACTGAAAGACTTAATTAATTAATTAATTAATTAATTAATTAATTCTCTTGTATATGTAAACACAGGCATTTATCAAATCATTCATTTTCAACTGTTGTTTTTTACAGTCCTGCTGTACATCTGTTATTCTACAGATATAGGATACCAAAATTTACATTTACGTCTATATTTATTTATTGAGCAGATGCTTCTTGACGTGCAACTCAGAGTAAACAAAAACAGTGAAGTGAGTTATAGATACAGACATGCAATTCCCATACCGCAGTCAGTCTGTAAAATATTATAGGTTTTGCCAGTACACATTAAGGATCTGCATATAGTATCAGTAGGATATACAAACATAATTGTTACAGATGATGTGATGCAAATTTATTGAGCTGTGTGACACTCAGGAGAGGTGTGGGCTACACAGGGATGTGCTTTTAAACACTTTTTGAATGCTTGGAAGTTCTCGGCAGTCTTTAGGAACAGAGGGAGTTCATTCCACCACACGAGGAACTACAGAGTTTATTTTTTTGGAGTGGGACCACTGTGAGACCACTGTGACTGGACTGTCAAGTGGCCAGAGGTGGAAGAGAGTAGTAGTTTTGCTGGAGTGCAGGGAGGGATCAGGTCCTGCAGATGTACATCTTGTAGGTAGTAACCAAATTGATGAGCTTGATACAGGCAGCTACAGGGACCCTATGGAGAGAGACAAGGAGGGGAGAAACATGGGAACTCAGTGGCAGCTCAGATGCAGCTTGTGCAGCAGCACTCAGGGTCACTTGAAGAGGCTTCATGACAGAGGCTGGAAGGCCAGAAAGGAGTTGCAGTCATCCAACTAGGGCTACTACCATGGCCTGGATGAGAAACTGTGTAGAGTGTATTGTGAGGTAAGAACAGATTCTCAAGATGTTATCTGGCATGCATCTACAGGAAGGGGCTAGGGATAAGTAAAGACCTGAGTGGATCCCTTCAGGCTGTTTACCAAAAAACCAGGTGAAATAAACCAGTTGTCCAATTTGACAGAGAGTTATTGATAGGTTTATGGCTCTGCTGGTATTGTTGGTATTGTTAGCATAGCAATGATAGGAGAACCTGTGAGAGGCAATGACAGAACTGAAGGAAGCGGTAAAGTGCCAAGCAAAGCATCAAGCCCTGTGGAACACCATCTGGGCAAGACTGAGGAAAAGACAGGAACCACACCAAACCCCTGGGTAAGATCTATCTATTAGAGAAGACTGAAACAATTTTAATACCTTGCTAACACGTTGCTCTGATTCCAAGTTGTTCTAGAGAGGACAACAGAATGTGGTGGTTGACAGTATTCAATGGTCTAGGAGAGTGAAGACAGAGGAAAGGGAGGCCACTCTAGCCAACTGGAGATTCTGACACAGCATGGAGGGCAGTCTCGGTCAAACGACCAGTATGGAATCCAGCCTTATAGACAAAGTGTTAAAGAGCTCATTCTTGACAAGGCCTGCAGATAACTGGTTTTACGTGGCCCATTGCAGAGTTTTAGACAGAAAAGGGAGACAAGAGACTGGCCTGCAGTTCTGGAATTAATTAGGGGCCACAGAGAGTTTCTTTAACAGCAATGAGATGTGGGAATTTTAAAGACAAATGGCAAATAGCCAGAGGAGGGAAGAAAGAATTATTTTTTTTTAATTAGGTGGGGACTGAAAGAGAGGAGTAGAAATGGGGTGAAGAAAGCAAGTGGTGTGAAAGCAAGGATCAGAGATCTCCTGAAATGACAGAAGTGAGGCTTTGCTGGTACTACTGGCAAGAAGGAGGGAAGTGGAATGGGGTAGGAGCGGTAATGGAAGAGTGGTGGAGGGTGATGAAATGTTCAAGTGGAATTGCAGAGAGGAAAGGCTGCAATAAAAGACAAGGATGAGGATGAGTACCTACTCTGCCTCTGGGATACTCCACACTGCAAGCATTGTTAGTGTGTGTGTGCATGTGTGTGTGCGTGGGGAAGCAACCACAGAGAGACCATTCCACAGTTGAACCAGGTGTATTTGCAAACAAAAAACAGGCTTTCCATTTTGTCCGGTAAACAAGACATAAATGTTGAAATTCTAGTAATAAAAACTCATTTATGTAATTTTTTTGTAACATGTTCAGAAAGGCAAGGGGGTGGCAGCGTATTTTCAAGCATTTGCATGGTTGTTGTGGTCAAACTTTTAGCCTCTGAACATACTTATCACCTTCTGCCCCCCTCTTGGTCACACCTCAATCCTTCTCGATCCCCCTGTGTTCCACCATGTTGGTGCTCATGGTAAGGCCCTGGTTTTACCATTAAGTTGCAATAAATAAGAGTTACCAAATAAGTCTCTCCACTTATGCTATTGCTAAGTTTTATTTAAAAAAGTACACTTAAAAGTATAATAAATAAAAATTCTCTGCAACACTTCCATCCATCCACCCATCCATCCATCTATAGCAATAACTATAGACCAAGGTGGTCTAGAGCCTAAGCTGGAGGTATAAAGTGTAAGGCAAGTTACCTTGGATGAAACACCAGCACACTGCAGTGTAACAGTACTTCCTTATTATTTTCATTAACTTCAAACTACATTAAAATTAAATCTTAAATTAAAATGAAAGGTACCAAAAGTTTAAAAAACATTCCCTTGACAATCTCTTATGCAATTCAGAAAGCTAACTGCTGATTTTTTATTTAAATATGTGTAGAGTATGTCTGCTTTTGGGGTTTTTTTTTTCAACTTAACACAGTTGATAAAAGCTTCATAATACAGGAATCCCTTAATATATCTGCTCCCTGCAATCAGGAAGCTCTTCCTTGAACCCACAGATCGTCCTTCTTGATCCACAGTCATCTAGATGTCCTCACCACTGCCCAAGTAACAACTTTGTCCACTGACTACTGGAGATACCAAACATACCATTGGCAATACACACCTACCTTCCAGCAAAACGCTTACAGCCTGAGGTGATGGACATACACACTTCTTCAACCTTTACAGCGGCTCTGTTTCACCACTGCTCCACTGGTTCATCACAGTTCATGTTCTTCCTCTCATTGACGTCCTCCATGGCTCCCTCCAACAAGATGACCTCTAGAGAAGCTTCAAACAGCGAAACAATGTTTGGTCTTAGAAACATCTCTGTGATGGTGACCAAAAATCTAGGTGCCTTCCTAAGTCAGCCATCAGCTGGACTTTTCGTACCATCAGCAGCAGCTCTGAACTGGTGCTGCCTGCTCTTTCTGTTCTTTTACCTATATAGTCTGCCGTGCACAGCAGCTCCTACCGTTTGGTATCCACACAGGGCTGAACTGTGCCACCACCATGAGTCATAGCACCAGGAATGCCAGCTGTTGTGAAACTGCTAAATGGACCCTTTTATTAACTTTGAGCTTTGCTAAAATTGAAATTAATGTAACACCAGACATAATCTGTTACCAGTGTGGAAATAAGTTGAATTTAGGTGGTCCCACACTATGGATCTCAGTGTGTCAGGTAACAGTTGGATGCAGAAATGCAGACTGTTTGTTCCGCACAAGACAAAATTTTAGAAAACAGAACAAAGAAAAAAATACAATCAAAAAATAAATAAAATAGAAAATGCATCTAAATCGAATGTTTGTACATGAGGTGCCAGTCTCATCTTGATGGACAGTTTCTTTCAGCGATATCAGTGTGGAGATAGATGAGAAGATGAATTTGGCGATGAGAGGGGAGGTAGTTGTCGAGATGGATGTGGAAATAGATGTGAGAAGATGAAGACACTGATGTGAAGATGAACATGAAGAGAGCTGTGCTGATGAGCAAGGAGCTAGATGGGGAGATTTTGGTGGAGATGTTTTTGGAGATGGATGAATGGGATGTTTCAGGAGGGGGAAGATGGGATGGATGATGAGTTATTTGTGGCAATGGCCCAGCAATCTCTGCTGTTTGCCCACTCAATATGTATGCATATAGAGATGCAACTTTGGTCTGTCAGGAAAACAAAGCAAATTAAAGGAGGAAAATATCACAAATGTGACTGGACTCCAGACAAGTCGCAAAATAAAACTTTGACTTCCATCTTCAACAGTGCATCAAGCGAAGGTGGTCCAGGGGACACGTGGGTGAGGGAAGCAGTGGGGGGGAGGGTGCAGGCGATGTGTGCTCCACCCAACCCCGTGGCACAGTGACTCTCTTAAGGATGACGTCACCCCAGAGAGCACTGCTCCTCGTGCCGCAGTCTGTCCTGAGATGAATGCACAATACAGGGTGC
>JADBHE010000166.1:0-58095 GCA_018136845.1 Heterotis niloticus
TGTATGATTTTGTACAGAATGATTCCTCATTGTTCTTTTTTTTTTTTGTTCATAGAACAGTTCATAAAATTTTGCAAATTTTTTTTTAATTTTTATTTTTAATAAACACATTGAAGATGTCAGTTATTTTACTCTTGAGAGAGATGTACATTTCGGTAGATTCAGTAGGTTGACAGTGCTTTGTATCTGCGCAAACTTGCCTATGACAGGCACAATTAAAATTTACAGTGACATTTAACTCCTTTTGTGTAGTCAGGATAACTGCATCTAAACAATTTAAACATTTTAATCAATAATGTACTTACTACAGTTAAACCTTTTTTGGTGTGTTCATCTGTATAACTTCCCTACTGATTAAGCCTGTTCTGGGTGCTCCTCTACAGGGGTCTTGGCCAAGTAGTGACAGATTATGTTCATGGAGAAATGAAGATTAAGGCTGCAAATGCAGGCCTCCTGGCCCTGTCTGCTGTCACCTTTGCTGGCCTCTGCTACTTCAACTACCATGACGTGGGCATCTGCAAGGCTGTGGCTATGCTGTGGAGTATGTAACTCCTGGACTAACAGTGCTGGGGTGCTCCATCTTTATTTTAAACATCCAAGGGATTATGTGTAAATACATGTTTTTATTTGGCAATGCAGTAAATTCCAGTTGCTTGTAATTATACCAAATGTCAATTTGGAGTGTTTAAATTTAAGGATAATCTCGAGTTTCTATTTTCCATTATGTTTGTGCTGACCTGTCATGCATATTGAAGGAAATGGAAGTCATGTCTGTGCATTAGAAAATGTGAAAAATTTCAAGCTTTTGTGTTGCAGTGATGAGGGGAATATGGCCACTCAGTTGACAGTTAAGAATGTTCCAGTTTCCAATATCTGGTCTTCCAAATTGGTCTTCAAGTTGATCTGCCCCCCCCCAGAGCTTTTCTCCACCTCTCCACAGTTGCACCATGAAAGATCATTTGAGCCCATGTATGGTTAAGTCAGATTTCCTGTCAGTCTCGCTTCAGTTTTGTGGAAGAAATTCATCTTTGATTAACAATCCCTTTCAACACCATAAGACTGGGTTTTGGTCTGGTGTGTCCAATGTTTACAAATACTACAGAAAGTTATGTTGCCTTATTCTGTGTGTAACAATACTGAATAGCGCCTGCTTTTATTTACTCATCAATCACAGGTAAGTCTGCTAGTAATTGTTGCAGAGATTGCAGAACTGGCTACAAGTGAGAACAGTGCTTGAGAGTCAGGACCCTTTTCTAGCATGAGAATGATTTAATTTGAGCAAGCTTGTTTCTGTAACTGATGATGAAAATAGCAGAAAGTTATAATGCAAAAATCTGATATGGGAGGATTATGCCTATTGCCAAAGAAACCACCCTCACAGAAGAAAACCCCTTGAGAATAAACAAAAAAAATCCCTGACTGCACCACTGGTTTTCCATATTCGCTTGTTTAGGTTAACTTTCACTTATAGTCTAATACAGCAAATTTCAGGGAGGCAGTAGAACTGAAGATCCTCAGTCAAGCCACAGTCAAAACAGATGATCACATGGTGAAGGTATTTACCTTACAGTATTTTAAGGTCAGTTGTTTAAATTAACCTTATTGTCCTATTAACCCCATAGTTTTTCCAGTGGTATGTGTTCCATTAAAACATATCCATCTCAAACCTGCCAAACCATTCTTTGTTCACAATTCTGTTCAAGCCTTAGATAAGCTTGAAACACTCTGCATTTCCTCATAGCTGTTCACATAATGATGTAAGAATCTTAATCCATGTAGAGCAGAGATTAACTTCATACAGCAATAAAGTCAAGAAAATGTTTAAAAAAAAAATTAGAGAATAAAAAGTATGAGTGTTTATCACTGCCCCCAGTCCCAGAAAGCCTTATGATCAGTTAAGGTTTGTCTTTTCTTTCCTTTTTGGTTTTTCCCCCCCAATGTGAGACCACAAGCCACACATCTATGTTCAATTTTTAAAGTGATATCAGTAAGAAGCTTTAGCTCAGGATACAGTTAAATATCCTGCATCATCTATTTGCTCAGCTGCATCCTGAAAAATACCATAGCGGAAGCTATACAAATCCATACTACGCATTACAGGAATTTTCTATTTGCAAGCTCTGTGTTTCATCATCTTCGTTGTGTGCTTTCAGCACCAACCTGACAAGGCTTGGTTGTTCATGCTCAAAACTCAGGAACATATTCTCCCACCAGGATGATTCAACTCTGTACTTGTATGCCTGACCCGTCATCTGCCTCAGGAAAAACACGGCTTTGTGCTTATTGGAGCCAATGGTGTCTGGGACATCCTGCACACAGGAAAACATAATAATCAAGCCACATCTACACCTAAAACTAGAGATGAAGAGAGATGGAAATGAGAGAAAGGGGCAAACACTGCAGCTGAAGGTACATGCTAGGACAAAAGTAAATAAGAAACGACTATTAAAGTACATTGCCATGAGGTTAGCAAACCACTGGTTTCAAATTCACAATTCTTCCAAAAATAGCTGACAATAACAATGTATAAAAGAAAAAGTGACCTTCCTCTGCTTTAAAAATACTTTCCTCTTTCATTTTAAGGCAACTTCAATGTTATTTCCTGTTTTCAAGTACTTGCACAACCAATAACTTACTTTTCATTTTATGGTCCGCTTTATCATGCTATCCAGAGCAATATGAACCAGAGCATCATGAAGAAACTGTTAGTGGTAAAATGGCCGAATTTGTACATTTGCTAACAGGCTTTTCGTATACAGACCTATGTTTGCTATTAAAACCACATCTAATTGGATGCAGGGGGGGGGGGTTGTGAATTTTGGCATCTGGTCGATTTTAAGAAAATACTGTGTAATGACATATATACCTATTGATATGAGATTCTCAAAATATAATAACTGTATGACCCTAATAGTATGTAGGTTTCTTGGTAAGGAATAAATAAAGGCAACTGTGAAAGCTACTACCTCTGGCTTTGCATCCACAGCTTTCACTCCTCCATCATCAGAGCAGCACAAAGTCCAGATCTTGTCCTCAAAGTCCACCTGCAGGACAACTGGGTATCCCACGAGTGAGTCTGGGTTGTCGTTTAGAAGACTCTGAATCTTGAACTTGCAGTTGGCTACAAAAAGAAAAGAGATAGTGGCACTGAAAGTCTGTCAAATTTTGGCTGTAATTCCAGATTAACAAGTTCTGCAATGGATTGTGATTTAACATGCCCAACTACTTTGTGCAGACAGTACGATAAAAACGCACAATGACAGACCTAAGCTAAAGACTAGTTTCCACAAGGTCAATATGTATACAATTGCACAGTTCTTGGAAAGTTCCAGCTAAAAAGATTAAAAACTTACACTTTTCATAATCCTGTCGAGTAAGGGAATGAAAGTTCAATTGAATTTGATCACTGGCTTTTTCCAAAACCAGGAACTGGCTATGTCCATTTTGTATCATTTTGGTGAAGCATTGTCCTTTTTTGTATATTTCTGGTTGAAAATCTGCAGGTCATACAATGAAGTCAGAGAGTCATACAATCATATACTGGATTCTATACACAAGATAATTCTGTTCTGCTTAAAACCACACTATAAACTAATACAAACACAAGGCAGCAGCTGACCACTCCTTTTAACTTCCAAACATCCCACATACAAGGTGAAGCAAATCAGATTTAAAAAAAATATTACAGTCATAAAAGAGCAGGTACGAACAAATAAACTGTATTCTAGTTTAAAAAAAAAAAGAAAAGAAAAAATTTCTCATCTTGTACAACAACATTCCCTACAAACTGCTCCTGCAAGTAATTCATACTTTTGGTTTTCCTGCATAACAGTTATCACATTTTACATCTCTTGATTTACAGCATTACGTATCAGTAACATTTTGTAAGTTGAAGTAACGATTACCTGGATTTTCAACTTCATTCAGGTTCCACAGGAAGGCATAAAAGAAAAACCGCACATTGTCAGTAAATGAGATGAAGTACAGCACAGATTCGCTGTCTGGAAAAACAGTTAGGGCAACAGAACAGTTTCCTTTTCATAATTCAATTTCTTTCTACCATATTAAATAGATTGAGAGAAATATGTAACTAAGTGACCAACTTCTCACATTCTGGACAGAGCAGAACTCATGTCCTCCCAGGTTCCAGTGGGAGTCCAGCACCCAGCAGAAAATGATGAGTCCAACTGATGCCCACAATAAAATACATCTCTGCTCACACTAGGAATCAGACAGCTCAACCGGACAGGAAATACAAATGAAGAAACCACAGCAGCAGGTTCCTACAAATGCTAACAAATACAGGTGCTGGTCATAAAATTAGAATATCATGACAAAGTTGATTTATTTCAATAATTCCATTCAAAAAGTGAAACTTGTATATTAGATTCATTCATTCATTACACACAGACTGATCTATTTCAAATGTTTATTTCTTTTAATTTTGATGATTATAACTGACAACTAATGAAAGTCTCAAATTCAGTATCTCGGAAAATTAGAATATCAATTAAGACCAATGCAAAAAAAAGGATTTTTAGAAATGTTGGCCAACTGAAAGGCATGAACATGAAAAGTATGAGCATGTACAGCACTCAATATTTAGTTGGGGCTCCTTTGGCCTGGATTACTGCGGCAACAAAAAGGACTGGACTGCTGCTGAGTGGTCAAAAGTTATGATTTCCTTTGGAAATCAAGGTCCCAGAGTCTGGAGGAAGAGAGGAGAGGCACAGACTCCACAGATTTCCAAAGGAAATGCAAAATTTACTTTCATCAGAGAACATAACTTTTGACCACTCAGCAGCAGTCCAGTCCTTTTTGTTGCGAGACGCTTCTGACGCTGTCTCTTGCTCAAGAGTGGCTTGACACAAGGAATGCGACAGCTGAAACCCATGTCTTGCATACGTCTGTGCGTGGTGGTTCTTGAAGCACTGACTCCAGCTGCAGTCCACTCTTTGTGAATCTCCCCCACAGTTTTGAATGGGTTTTGTTTCACAATCCTCTACAGGGTGCGGTTATCCCTATTGCTTGTACACTTTTTTCTACTACATTGTGAAGAGGAAGATGCAATACACCAGACCCAACAATTCAGAAGAGTTGAAGGCCACTATCAGAGCAACGTGGGCTCCCATAACACCTGAGCAGTGCCACAGACTGATCGACTCCATGCCACGCCGCATTGCCGCAGTAATCCAGGCCAAAGGAGCCCCAACTAAATATTGAGTGCTGTACATGCTCATACTTTTCATGTTCATGCCTTTCAGTTTGCCAACATTTCTAAAAATCCTTTTTTTTTTTGCATTGGTCTTAATTGATATTCTAATTTTCCGAGATACTGAATTTGGGACTTTCATTAGTTGTCAGTTATAATCATCAAAATTAAAAGAAATAAACATTTGAAATAGATCAGTCTGTGTGTAATGAATAAATCTAATATACAAGTTTCACTTTTTGAATGGAATTACTGAAATAAATCAACTTTGTCATGATATTCTAATTTTATGACCAGCACCTGTATTGTGCCAAAACCTTAAGGTTACTTAAAGCTATCCACATAATGTATTACTTCATGCACTTTCATAACCCAGAGCTGCAACTGCCTAGCTTTCTCTTAAGAGTTCTGTCCACAATGCTCCATTTTCACAAAAAAAAGTGTGCAATGATTTTATAGACAAAATATTCTGATCATACCTTCAAAATAGAGTTCTTCTTTCAAAATGGCTGCAAATTCTACACAACTTAAGTTGTTCATTTTGCCAGATGATCCTGCATGTAAACTGGGAGAAAGAAAAAAAAAACATTAAAGTGAAGTTTCACAGTTCCAGTTCAGTAGAAGGAATCTGGGAATTTGTTCTGGCATCTTGTGGGAAGGATTCACAACTTCGAGCATACAAGTTCACAAGGAAACCGCCGGCGCAGAGGCGCACAAGTCCCAGCCGCGTTCCCGAGAAGGAACGCAATGAACGTCCTCGAGTCCCGGCCGCCTGCATGCTTCATCGATTCGCCGTGTTCATGAAAATATGTTAACTTATTATACTTTTTAAGGGTATATTCGGATGAGTTCGTTAAAGATTAAGCCAAAGATTTGGTTCGCCATCCATGTACTTAGCTGGTGACTAAAGGAAGTCATTTTAGGACGCGTTAAAAAGTGGAAGCGAGACCCGTGGTGGGTTCATACAGTACGCTGTAGTGTGATTTTACTTTACAGTGTCACAAAAATCAACTCGCCATTTCACCCGAGCAAAATGGTACTTTTCTGTGCATTACAGTGACTAAGTCTGCAATGTCTAAACCCTTCCGCGTCGCACTGTCGTTTGGACGCGCTTCGTTCGCAGCGACTAAGTGCACATAAAACTCCATTCGTATGCGGCTGTGTACCCTGCTGGCCCGACACAGAGCCACCGTGAGCGCCATCTACGCTCGGACTGTGCTCGTCACCTGCGTCAAAGTCGCTCCACCTCGCCATCTTGCCCGTCAACACATCACAAACAGCGCTCTGGCAGCTTCATTTAAACGTATCCAATGTACAAGTACCAAATCGCTTTTCAAGTAAAAGCAAGCACATGCGTTCAAACTAAAAAAATAAAAAAAGACTTCTGATAGTAAAGTTAGCTTTTCGAAAAGTCTATTTTAATCGTTTGACAACGAGAAGTTTCGCTTTCCCACGATTTCCCCAACTTGAACCACAAAGTACTTGGAAAATAATCCGCTCGAAAAGCAGTATAGCTGCCGCGCTAATGTTTCCATTCATCCCGATGCCTCTGCTTCCTGTTTGAGGGGAAAGGAGGGCAGCCTTACCTCCACGTGCGCTTGTGTATCAGCTCGCCAATCTGAGCGGTGTCCTCTTAACAAGGCAGTTTAAAAGCCACGCGCGTCATCTCCCTTCCTGCATACTTGGGACGGCGTACTTAAAACCGACCCCGTTTCCGCCACACGCTTCTCCCTGCGGTCCCGGACCCCGTCCCCGTCCTGCGTACCTCTTACGGAAATCTATAGCATTCTTCTGCTTTGCATCTGTTCACTATGCCATTTCCCACTAATAATGCCTTCATGGTAAACGACCTTGTCACCGTTGCCCTACCTACTCTTTTTCTGGTATTATTCGTAAGGTGGTCATGTAGAGTCGACAAAGGTGCGCTCCCATGCACAGATTTTAAGCTACTGTATGTACACTACATAGATTTAGTACAGAAGGTGAAATAAATGAGTAGTGGAATAAGGAAAAATAACACAGCTTTGCTTGCTGCAGCAGTGTACAGTATCTGGACTTTTTATACCTGATATTGTCCTGCAGCAGCTGCGGTGTTAGTGTGACTTCTACCCACTGAAGCCATTCTTTGTTTCATTCCCTCAGCCCAAAGAGGGATGATTGAGTTATCAGCTGTCATCACTTCCACACAAGTTTGATGAACCATGCTCTATAACACGACCAGATGCAAGACACAGCTGTGCAGTAGATCTTACAATAGGCTTTGCCAACATGTCTGCACTGACTTCGATGTCACTGAGCAACACAATTGCCCTGTTATACAGAACTGGGGTGTCCAGTAAGCCATTATGTAGTACATAGCTAAATTCACTACATTATACTACCTGCACTCATTCACATACCAGCACAATGCAACACACAGTGTCACAACTTCAGCTGAAACATGTCTTTGGGTTGTGGAAGGAAACCCATGGAAGCTTGGGGAGAGCATGAAAAATCTATACAGACTGAAATGGGGCTCAACCTCACGCTCTGTGACACCATCCACGTGTTGTGAAACAGCACTAGTTACTAATCCCCCTATGCTATGTAATCATGTTACAGATGCCAGACTTTTGGAGGAACTTGTCTACATAGAGGCATCAGTCAGTGTTCCCCATTTCCTCATTTGAGCACCACTTCACGTCAACATTACAGAACAGCACAATCGCACATGAACAATACAGTCTCCATGTTAACTTTTAGGCCACTAACCATGGTTCATCTACAGTACTGCATTTCTGTAATTTCCACTACAAGAAATTCAGTGAAGCTGAAGATTTACCAAGAAAAGTCTTCATGCCCTCCTATACCAGCACAAATGCTGTTTAATTCAAAACATACAGCATATTTAATGCAACGCAAATGATATATTTGAAATGGCTGCACAAATTAGTCTAAGAAATACTGCTTATTCTGCACTTGCTACATGTGTTTTAAACTGTATTTTGTACTTGTCATTTCATATAGTCTGTCCAAAAACATTTAAATAACTAATACAGTCAAACTAGAGAACTTTGAAAAAGATCATTTTAAATTCTCATATAAAATGAAAGCTACTTGTCATGTGTTAAATGAAAATGTCTTCTTAGTACACATCTATTAAGCTTTTAAAAGAATTTTTCCTCACATTTACCCAAATTTTGTTTGGTGGGTCAATTGTACAGCTCCACCTTACATTTGAGGCTTTTTATCCCTGTAGTTTATCAGAAATAGCCGCCAGAGACTGTCTGAGACGCTCCTTTTTCTCCCTCAGGTGAGATTCCAAACCCCTGGCTTCATTCAAGACATCTTCCATTTCCATTACCTGAGATGTATCTGCTGTGGCCCTCTCACTGCAGGAAGAGGACACGGCCCATGCTTCAACCAAGCATCAAACACCCAACAAATAAAGGCACCAAGTAGCATGCAACCGATACACAGGAATCTAGCACAATCATTCCAAATGTGTGCTTAATATGTTAAAATTTTGAGGACTATTAAAACAACTCCAGTTTTATACGTTTTTGGCATGTACATTTTTGGTGAGGATTTCAAAACTGATCAAATCCCAAGTTTGTCTAATACCAACCTCATGACATCTGCATACTCGGAAAACAACATGTCAACTGCTCCTTTTACATCTGTTATACACAAACACACAAAAAGGAAGAGTTTCTTTATCAAGGAATGGCACACAGAAAAGCAAAGAAAAATGTTTTTAAAAAAACTATCAAATATGTATAAAAAATAAACACTACTGTACATTAAAAATATAAACATTCAGTCTAGAATGCATCGCTTACCTTGCAAGACGGCTTCCAAGGTGTCAGAAACATTCAAACATTTGACAGATTTCTTATTTGCAGGAGATCTTTCACAGAGTAGGGATGCTTGCTGTACCTGCAGTATCATTTAAAGATCAATCATTTGGGCCACCTTTCTATAACAGCACTGTTCATCACATAATTCTCCGTAATGCCCAACAAGTTAAACCACTACTTCATATTATATATATGTTTATTTTTCATTAAGAGTTGATGACGTGGGTGAACCGGAAGAAGAAAAAAAAAAGCATTCAACAAAAATATTGCGTTGCTCATCGAACTTCAGTATTTTAGCTTTTAGAACAGCAACCGACTACTCTAGAATTATCTTCACAACTGTAACAAAATTAACTTCCAAACCTCAGGAATTACGTTAACTTTGGTTCTGTTATTCTCCATCCTTTCCATCAGTGTTCGTGTGGTGTCACCTATAAATACAGACGCGCCATGTTCGCTGTAGGAAGACGCTACTGCACCAAACAGTTGTTGGTTAGCAACAGCTTATTTTTGTCTAACCAATTTGTTCAATTAGTCGCCTAGTTAACAGTTTTCAATGCTGGCGAGACTTTCAAAATGAACTTAAAACTATTCTTACGATGAGACGTAGTGCCGTTGGGCTGTAACCGAGGCCTCAGTTTCTGACGGGAATGCTCAACCCACGAGACTCGCGCACGTGCGCGCGACATTGACCTCCACGGAATATTTGGCGTTCATAGCGCATTTATTTACGCCTTGTCTTGGTTACTTTTGTCTTATTTGCCTTATTTGTTCCGTCGCCACAGTAATTGCTCATATATTATGAAATATTAGGCATAATCACTGGAAAGTTGATACAGGTGACGCGGACAACGACGTGAATTGAAATGGCTTTTTTCTTTTTCTTTTTTTTTTTCTTCTGTCAGCCATAAAAATGAGCTTCGGTGGCGGGGGATCTGGTTTTCCCGAGTAGCTTGAAGTTGCAAATACTTTTATGTTGCACCAGAGACTGCAATAGTTTTCACCTCTCATAATCGCAGATGTTTCTAATCTTCCTATTCACAAGCTACGTCACTGCGAATGAAGGACTTCGACTCTCCGGTAGTTTTTTTTTTTTTTTTTTTTTTTTTTACTTTAACTCAAAACTTTTATTTATATACTCCAAAAAGTAGCTCATTAAAATACTAACTACCTATGATATGAACAGCACAACTGGTGAACGTAATCTTGGTTTATGCACATATAAATGACACAGACTTGGCGCCACTGTCACTTGCACCACAGAGCACATCGAGGCGCGCTGTTTGAGCGACGCGCTTAGGCTCCGCGTCTCGAGGCCCTTCATGGAGCAGAACAACGTGACGCTCCTTGTGCGCGGTGAGCAGCGTCGTGCGCGGCCCTCTGGGTGCCGTGGAGCATCGCTCTAAGGGGACGACCGTGCTTTCTGTTTAACAGATCGCAAGGCAACGTCGCACGTCCTGTCCCCGACAATGAGCGCCAAGTGCGGTTACAAGCAGCAGAAGAACTACAGCGGAGCGCTGGAGCTGTGGGCCTCCCTGACTGCCTGCCACATGTACTTGCAGGTGGGAGCGGTCAGTCAGAAGCGCGGGGTTCTGTGTCCCCAAGGGCGAAGCAGGCTAGATATTGCGCTGCATGAAGCAGGGCCAGAGGAATACTTTTCCTACGGTTGACGTTAGTTTTACAGGCTTGACTGAAATTTTCTAATTCTCTTCAACTAGCCTGAGCTGGTTTTTGCTCCCCTTGGCTTGTAGGCAGGGTGTGTGTTTGCAGCTATTTGGGGGAATGAGGAATCGCCTGCAAGTTCCACCTGGTTAGACTCAAAATTTGGTTGGTTGGTCATCTATCTAATTCTCAATACTTTGAGAATGCATTTCATATTTGGTTAAACTAAAGATGATAATGGTAATTCTGTGAATAGTGGACAGTTTAGTATCTCTGCAATATTTTAGGTTGTTTGGTGGGGGACATTCACCTGCTTTTTTTTTTTTTTTTTTTTTTTTTAAAAACAATTTTAGGTACACAGTCTGAAAATGTGCTGTAATGCAAGTCCCCCATTTCATAATTTATAAATTGGATTGGCATCAGTCATCCTAAAGTAAGCAGTTGTTTTTTTTCTACATTTTGATTATTCCAGTGGCACTTAATTTTTTACCTTCAGATCTGTGGAAAACAGGGTAAAGAGCTCTGGCCCCCAGTGGCACTTAAACATCAATGATCAGGCAAACAGAGAAACCTGCTGTGTCCTTGGGTGATGCTGTGGTAGGAAACAAAATAATGGAGGCCAACAGCTTTGGTCTTAAAATTTTGCTAAGAAAATGATAATGTGAGGCAAGACCCCACATATTTCAGGTTAAATGCTTTGTAGTTTTCATGTATTTAATTTTGGTCAGGTTTCTTCTGCTCATGCTGATGAAGGTAGTGATTTGTTTTCCAGTGTTATTGATTAGTCTGATTAACAAACTAAACTATTATTATAAGCTATTTTGTTGGTATGGTTTCAAAATGGCCCAAAGATTGGTTGTAGCCTGTGGTTTTTTTTTTTTTTTTTTTTTTTTTTTTTAAACCATGACATTTTCTATGTTTTAACTTTCTTTTTAAATTCTGGTTATTTTGTCACAGGTGTATATCCTGTTTCACATTTAGAAGTGCACTTGAGTCAATATCAGAAATGCAGCCTGCCAAGTTAATGACCTATGCCCTCTTTTCATTTCCTCTAGCATCAAAACAGACGCCTGAGGATCTCGGTAGGTGTGAAGTATGTACCTTTGGATCGCTCTTGGTCTGGAGCCACTGAGCATGTGTACTTCTCCTGTCCTTACAACCCAAGCAACATAAGGAGACTGGTGTGTGAGGAGGCCTACATTGAGGTATAACTTCAACATAGTTGGAGTAACTGTGTGTCTAATCTAACCCAGTTCATCAGTTTTAGCAGTTATTTATATTCATTTAGCAGATGCTTTTCTCCAAAGCGACATACATCTGCGTACAAAAGTGCACTTGACCAAAGAAACTGAGAACTGTTGTGTTTCTATGTACAGTGGTTGGCCATGTCAGGTGATGCAGTAAGATTAAGTAGAATGAAGCCAGGAAAGTAAGGAAACTGCTCTATCTTACAGGAGAGGTTCTGAGATTATAAGGAGGTAGTCTTGATGTTTTTCTTAATCTTGAATCCAGTCTGATTATTCTGGCCAAGGAATGCATGCAACTGCTTATAGGCTGGTAAAAGATTGACCTGTAGTTATGGATTGAGTTTAGATTCAAAGAGGGGTTCTGTAACAGTGGTGAGGCTTGGGTTTAAAACTTATTTGTACCGGTATTTAGAAATGAGGTTAAGTAAGCACAATATTTATTATTGGAGAAACTAAATAAAAATAAGACTGACCTACCAGTTTGTTTTTAATATGAAATGGATTGTGTAAATGTTTATTGTACACTTATTTTTCTTTGTCCTTTAAGGTGTCCCGCTCAGTTGATGTGTTACTATATGACAATAAGGTATGGCAACTGTGCTATTAAGTGATCCAGTATTTCAGTAATGATAGTTTTAATTTTTCATGCCTGGTTATGGCACAATCTTTGTAAATTGTGACTGTATAATTTTGACATGTTTCAATATAGACTGCTACCAGGCAAAGTCCACTGCTTTTTGAGGTTCAGAACCAGAAGGGTAAAGTCATGACCCGAGATCGGAAATGGATTTCTGATCAAGGCGTACAGTTGCATGTCAATCAACCCGGTTGGATCACTTTGCGGGTTCCTCTCATCAGCTCAATTATCTCAAGGAAGGTGAGCGTAGAGGGCAGATGGTTTACATTTTCCTAAATTAGCTCTGCAGAGCTCACTTCCTGTCAACATCTCTGGTTTTAAGGGTTATTTTAAGATTTGGGGGGGGGGATTGCTCACCTCTCTCCGGGTGTACTGCATACATCAAATTTGCAAGTTAAAATGCCCTGCTTTGTAGATTTTTAAATTCTTTTCTGGACAGGTTTACAATGGCTTTCAGTCAGTGGGGTACAATCTTGTGGTCAAGCCACAGGATGCCTTCACCAGCCTTGAGTATGATTTGAGTGCTCAGTGCCCCATTGGTATGTAATTTTGTTCAGATGTTTTAATATGGAGTTTGAGTTGAGCCATATCTATAGTGCCTGGTGGTACTTGTATACATTACTATACCCACATTAAGTTTCAGATGAGGAACATCTGACCGATGGCAAACTTTTTTTCTTTTTCTTTTTTTTAATGCCAACTGTGGAAGGCGTTTCTTTTGTTTGCCCATGTAATTATGTGTTTTGTATCTAGTACAGGTGATATGCCACAAAAGGGATGTGTTGGTGTCTATAGCCAACTTGCAGTTTCAAGTGCTTATGGAGGGAGTGGAGGATCAGGTTCTCAGAATGCAACTTGATGGGGTCACACTCCCACAAGTGGATGCTCTTTCCAAGGGGTATAAAGTCTTTCTGGAGAGGCTGGGTGCCCAGCTCTCTTTTGCTGCAAGGACCAACCCCTCACTGGTGAGGGTGAGTATGGAAAAGTAGATGAAAAAAGGGCTTGAAAGGGTTCTAGCATGAACAGGTTGATAAACAGATAAATCATTAGATGTATAAATTGGTGAAGCACAAGTGTTTTTTGTGTGTGTGTGTGTGTGTGTGTGTGTGTGTGTGTGTGTGTGTAAGGGAGAGAAATGGGGCCCTGAGATTGAGTTGAATAACATAGCCTTTAATGTGTGCTGCTTCTTGCAGTACAACAATGGAGACTCTCTGGTGAACAAGCATCGTCTGGCTTTGGTTTTTTTGTGGGTTAACAAAAAGGAACAGCAGCGTGGCCGAGAAGTCATTCACATTCCTCCTCACTCCTGTCACCCACAACGTCAGGATCCTGTTTTCACAGGCAAGACTGCTCTGCCACTGAATCCAGATGTTTCTGGCACAGGTCAGTGCCTGTCTTAATCCAGAATGGGGTTCTGGTTCAGAAATGCCTGTTATGATTCATCTCCTCAGTGGCAATGGCTGAAGATGGCTTCAATGTAACATATGGACCGGTGCCAGCATCCTACACACTGAGTGCTGTGTCAGTGGATGGGGTGCATTTCCAGAGTCCTGGTGAATCCTGGGGAGACTTACAAACTCACCTGCTTCCTGGGCATGACTCATACCATGTTTCCTTTATTGGCCAATTTGGAAGCAAGCTGATTCCACAGAAGGTTAGCTTTACTAAAGATCAGGCAGTTTTATTTTTTAAATTTTGACACTAAAGATGGACAACTGTCAGATATTGGTAAATGTGATTTTAGTTATAATATTGTCCATAAACAAGGTTCCCTGTATGTTTACTTCCTAGTATCTTGGCAGCCTCAGCTCCCAGTACTCCATCAGGCCAGTACTGATCTTCCTGAGGCCAGAAGAGAAAGAGCTAATTGCTGAGGGAGAGATCTACACACATACCCGTGAAGACATTGGTTGACTCTCACATTACTGATGCAGAATTCTGACATCAATACTGTTGTCATAGCCTCTTATGATGCTGACAGTTCACTCTGTTCATGGTCTCCTAGTTCTTCCAGGTCTGGAGGGCTACTGCCAGGACCAGAGCGTGTGCTTCAACATTACCCAGGGAAATGCAGATCATCTATGGACCCTGTATATCTGGGATTCCCCCTTCACGAATAGGTGGAGACCTGGACAATGGCACTCAATGGGTGATATGAAGCCCTCACAATTGTGTGTTAGTGTTGACTCCTCTGACCTTTTGCACCAGGTAAGCTTTTCATTTAGGGCTGTGAACTACATAATGCACTTGCAGTACAATGATCATGGTACTCTTTAGAATGACCCAGTATTCTAGATTGTAGTCATGTCTGTCAGTTATGGAAATTCTACTGTCATATGAACAATGAAGTAAGGCTGTTACTGAAAATTACTATTGTATTTTCCCTTCAAATGGAAAGTATGAACAAATCTAAATTTTTTTGGCTATGCAATGTGTGCTGGTGAGTCACAGTTCCTTGGTTGCGGGTTCGAAGTGCAGCTCTCTTTGCTTCCTGTTGCAGACCAAAGGTATTTTTACAGGTGAATCTATGACAGTTGAAAGTGTGTGCATTTTTCTTTGGTCTGCTATATATAGTAAATAAGTTGTCAGTAAACAGCTTGCTATGGTAAATTGTAAGTTTCCTGATATAAAAGGTGCAGTTTAAATACTACATCTGTAAAATGAATAAATGTGTATGGAAACTGGCAGATTGAAGGAACTTTGGAAACTGAGCCTCAGAATCCAAATTGCTTACACTTCATTTCAACATATGGTTGGCAAGGAGTGCATTTGCATTAAATTTGGAGAATAATGGGATTGCATTTGTTCTGAAACTCAGGAGAATGGTGTAAGTGGCATTTTTGGTACCCCACAGGCAGCATCCATTGAAAGGGCTAAGTCTTTCAGTAAGAATCAGGACTCCAGAGACAATGTGGCTTTATTCTTTTGGCTTTAAGGTTCTTCAAACGGTTTCATGGTTCCAGCCAGTTTTGAAGGTTTAATGTTGGTATGCATATTAACTTATTTCTATGGTGGTCTCTGTACTTTGACTCCAGACTTGTGTGGAGAAGACACTTCCTGCTGTTAACCTTGAAACTATGCATCTGGGTCTGTGGTTTCAGAGTGTCAGTGAGCAGGGGAAGAGTCTGGTTTTGGGCATGGCCTTCCGGGATCAGATGAGTGGAGAGGTGAAAGTGTGGGCTCAACAGGCCTGTCCTTTTCCACCAGCCCAAGAGCTAGGTAAGACTTTAATACCAGTTCCGTTATGAGCTTGTCAGTCACCTCAGTGGAATGGATAATTTGGTGGTCTTATTGGCCTTGTTTTCCTGCCAGTAATACAGCACTAGTGGGAGTCTTTCCCCTTTGCTAAGTAAACATGACATTCTCAGTATTTTGCAATTTTTTATTTTTTATTTTTTTTTAAATAAAGCAGACCTTTGTCTACTATTAATTTGACTTTGTAGCAAATCTGTGGCTACTAAATGTTTAACTGCCTCAGATGTTCCTCATCTGAAACTTAATGTGGGTATAGTGATGTATATAAGTACTATTTCATAAATTAGAACTTGTAAATAAGCTTGTTTTAGGATTACATACTACTGTTCCCACCCCCTATGCCAAATCTTCACACAATATACAGATAGGCTGTTGCAAGATCAGTTACTGTTTGCTACGTTTCTCAATATCAACATCTAATGAATACCACTCCTATAGGCCTCAGAAGAGCAAATACTTGCAAGAGGCTATCCAGCTCACCTAAAGGAGGTGCTGGCTGCCAGCCTGATCTCCCAAGATCAGCTTAGTGGGAGAAACTCAACCATTCTTTCTGTCCAAAGATGCTCACTGTTGCCTGCTTTCCCCCTGGACACAGCAATTTATTCATTTAGCAGATGCTTTTCTCCAAAGCAATATAGAAATCAGAGAAAATGAACTTGGTCCCAATTAAGTTTAAATGGGGTATCAGCTATATTGAGGTTTAATATAACAAATTACCCAGCTGTATAAATGCATTACAAGTAGTGGTGAATCTGTCTGGAGAAAAACATCGACCTAAACCTATAAATGACTAATATAGGTTACTTTGGTATTCCACATCAATTTGTAGAATGGTTCCTCTGCTCCAAATGCATACCTTCAAATTTGTATTGACTAGGTCTGTAAGAATAGTTAACAAATATCTGTATTCAATCTGCAATTTTTCCAGCATGCTCAGCAGAGGGTGTGGTCAGGGCAAGGAGGCTTCGACTCCTCTCCTCCCCTACTGCACAACCAGAGCATCTCACCCTGTTGGACCCCACCTGTAAACCTTCTGAGATCTCCTTCCCTGAGATCTCTTTCGTTTTTTCGGTCAGCACCTGTGGAACAGTCAAGAAGGTCTAAGATGCATCGTTCTGAGTTTTATATGCAAACCCTTTGAGGTTTTTTGAGGTTATTTGGCCTGCCCAGATTAACTTATGGGAGGAATTTTGGCTTTAAATGTAACTGGGGGGAAGTACTCTAAAGCATGACTGAAGGAAAGCTTCTTGGGTTTCACTTTTGTCTGACACTTTTCATCTGACATTTAATTGCTGTTTCAGGTGCAAGATAATATTGTAAAGTATGAGAACAAGATCGCCAACATAAAGTCTCTGGACAAAAGTGCCCCAGAATACCTAAAAATTGTGTGAGTAACAAAAGTCTCCCTGCTTTGTCTGAAATATGGTGAACAAGAGCTTTACCTTCCACCTAGCCCAATGCATTGTGCTTGGAATCATCAGTTGAGTTCCACTTGATGGTATGTCAATGGTATGAAATGTCACTGTTGGTTACATCTAACAGTAATCTGAGTACTGAGAAGAACTTGCCTGATAAAACTGAAACTCACATGATTTTGTTTTAGTTAGCTATTGCCCCTTAAACTATGCAAATGCCTGATGTGTGAAGTCGTCATGTTTTAGGAGTTTTTTTTTTTTTTTTTTTTTTTGGAACAACCAGTTACCTTTCCTGATTCCAAGCCTTGCTAGGGACTTGCTAACTAGACACATCCACACACACTATAGGCTATTTATAATAACCAGTGGTATTGAAGTCCATGTGTGTTTGGACTGTGGGAAGAAACCCATGTACTGTAACAGCAAGGAGTCTACACAGTGAGGTGGATTCAAAGCCATACCTGAGCAGTCCAGGTACTGTGACAGAGCAGTGCTACCTATGCCACCAACCTGTCCATACTGGCTCATCAGTTGCTGTCTTGATTTGACTTTTGTCATTGTAACCAGAAATCTAATGATTAATTTCTGGACTTGATGTGCCAAAACTGTGCCTGGTAACATTATTTAGAATGATCTTGGAAATATGGTACTGACAAGCACAATACACTGCATCTCTTTGAAGTCTGGCTTCTACTGGGACTAACACATGACCAACATCCCCATGTTTCCCGCTATAGTGTTTTAGCTCAGTATTTCTTACTTGGTCTTGAAGTCCCTGTTCCTGAAGCTTTTGAACAACTTCAAAAGCTTTCTCTGCTCCTGTAGCCTTTTTTTTTTTTTTTTTTTTTTTTTGCACACCTAGAAGAATCAAAGAATTTGTCACATACATGGTTACCAAGTATACCATGTAATGAAATGTACCCTGATACAACAGGAGACTGTGTGGTTCCATTCTGCGAATAAAACAACCAACCAAACAACAAATGGATGAATAAATAAATAAAACCTTAGTGATGGTGAGGGGAGCATTCAGTGAATATTGTTGATTCTGGTTTTCAAGGATTGTGATGGCATGTTTGGGTTCAGAAGTCTTATGGCTTGTGGATAGAAGGGCCTCCTGAGCCTCTCCGTTCTGGCCATAATACGTCTAAAGCATATGCCTGATTATCAGCAGGTCAAACGGATGATTGCTGGGATGAGACAGGCCACTAGCCATTCTGGTCCTGCATGTCCTGGTGTAAATATCCTGCAGAGATGGCAGATCAGATCTGGTGCAGCGTTCTGCTGCCCGGATCACTCTCTGCAGTGCTTTGATGTCTCAAGTCACCAGTACTGGTGATCGATCATCTGTTTAAATGTCTATAATGTCAGGTAGCACCTTGTCAATCCAGTGGGCTGTCAATGGCACATGAGCTGCCACAAACCTATTCATGTAGAATTTTAGTCTTGCCTGGCTAATGGATTCTGGAAGGATAAGCAATATCATATTCAAAACAGGTTGAAGTAATGTCAAGTTCAAACACTGCCTTATGGTTTCTGACATTTGCAGGCTCCGCAGTCTACATGCTGTGCTCAGATCTGGTTGCATGTAATTTTGTGGTTTCCCAAAGGTCTTGAAGTAATGTGGTGTCACCTTCTTTCAGCAAGTCTGATCCTACATCTTCGGATGCAACAAGTGGCAGTAGCAATAGCCCGATACCCAGGCTGTTGTTGCAATTGTTCTAAATGTCTTAAGTGATCCTGATGTAATGCTTACAACTTCCTTTCTTCCTCTTTTGTCTAGTCTTAATCAGTCATGGCATCGGTGTATACTAAATCAGTGTTCCTCCCCTCTGCCCATCCAGAAGCAAATTCATCTACAATTTGAGTTGAGGTTCTGTGATTAATGTTCATTTTTGGTAGATGGCAAAAATTGTTCTCCAGTTTCAGTATTTCTTCCTATAGTGGTTGGATGCACACCACAGCTGGAATAACTATCATATGGTGTGCTGTGCAGAGTTGGAAAGTCTTGTCAAATGATCTCCGTTTAAAATTTTTAGTAAAACATGGGAGGATAACTGTTCAGATGCTGGACCTTTTTTCTGTACTGCATTGGTGCTACATATCACAATGCTTGTACATTCTGAATCTGTTCTTCAAACTTCATTCCAATAATGAACTGTTAAGTTGTGTTGTTGCGCACAGATCCTTGGATACAACTGTTAATTTAACAAAGAATATTGTGAAAATGCCAGCACATTTTACTAAGAACTTCTTATACATGTATTTTGTTGTCCACTTTGTTCTCAATTAGTAGTTCAAGCAAAAAAGCATAAATATAAAATGAGTAAATTGCAGCTTTTTGGCATATTGAAACACCAAATGCACTTTAATGGAAATTGTTGGTAAACAATAAATGGCCAATTGCTGTTGAGCAACTTCTAGATATTTTTCAATTTCATGGAAATTTTATAGAAATGTTTAGTTTATAAGATGTATCAAAATGGAGGGCCATGTTAAAAACTTTTTTTATTTTTTTTTTTTTTGGTCACCAGGCTTGAGCACCCTAATTTAGTTTGTTCAGTAATCCCTTTTACCTTGTTGCTCAGCAAATTTTACTCCCTTTATCACTTTGTTCTTCTAATTTTAAAATATTGAATTGTAGACAATTTTGCATGAATGGGGTGCCTTCTCAAAGGATAGTTGAGAATCTGTTTGGTCAATTATGTGCAGTAAGGTGTTTTATTGACATTTCTTTCACATCTTGTTTATGTTCAGGTCCACTGTTCTGTGTCACTACAGAAACCCAGGAGTAGTTTCTAAAGAAAGGACTAAAAATCTGAGAACAAATGTTCCCTCTATCCATGCCCCAGGGAATTTCCAGGTCCATATGGATGTTATGAAAGGTGTGGGTTTTTTTTTTTTTTTTTTTTTTTTTTAAAACAAAATCAACCATTTTATTCATCTTGCTTCCACATTCATGTGTTCCTGTTTTCTGTTGTGCACACAGATGGGGCTTTCTCAACAGCTTTCAGACCAGATGAGTTCCCTATAACAAAACTGCAGGAACCACTGCTGGTGGAGGTTAGGGTGGATAGCAGTGACCCTGAGGTGGAACTTTACATTCGGGACTGCTGGGCCACAGCCACCCTAGAGCCTGTAAACTCCCACACTTGGTTCCTGATTAAAGATGGGTAATGCAGGACAGATGTTCCTTTGCTGCTTTGTTTGCATTTTGTTTTAATCTTAACATTTTCTCCACATTTGAAAGTTGGTTGTCTTGGTGTAGTCTGTAAGCATTTTTAATGTTTTTTTTATTAATTTTTTTTTTGCATACTCTATTTCAGCAAACAGAATTTAGACTACTGCTAGATTGAAGTGTTAACTTGTGTGAATCATATGTTTTACTGTTACCTCATGACATAGACAGTTGGGGATTTAAGTTCTGATTACTTAAACCTCAGTCATTTTATTTAAAATCCAATTTGTTGGAGTGTAGAGGCAAAAAGTAATTTTCCCTCAGTACTGATAAGCTTAACATTCAAAACAGTTGTATAACCATCTTTGGACCATCAGATTGTGTTTGAGGTTTTCATCTTCCACAAACAATGACTCATGCCTTACAGATTCAGTTTTCCATTCCATTTCCGTTTTGCATTACTTGTATTTTTTTCACTTCTAAGAGTTCATGCACATCTATTGTTGACTACTGCTAGCTTTTTTTTTTTTGTGTGTGTTAATCTGCACTGTTCCTTTTTTTTTTTTTTCCCCTCCTTCCCCCATCCCCCCCAGCCTGAGACACAGAACATTCTGGGGTTTAGCTTCTGCACTTGTATCCTGTGGCACAGAATATCCAGACTCCAAAACAAACAGCTGCAAATAGGCATATTTTGCACATACACATTTGTCTGCCTTATCTAGCACTCATTTATCAAAGCTTTACTAATTCATGTTTTCTACTATCAAGCATAACGTTTTAGGATCATACTAAAATTTTCCTTCCACAAGCTCTTTAAAAGGTTTACCACGAAAGGTTTTTCCTAAACTGTATGGAATGATGCACTGTACTAACAGGTTCTGACTATGCAGCTAAGGAAGGTGCTTGGACTGGTTGTACAAGTGAGTAATTCTTGTTTTGTAGCTGTGAAGTGACTGAGGATGAATACAAAACAGTCTTCCACAAGGTGAAACTTAGCGACAGGATACAGTATCCACAACACTACAAACGCTTTGAAATGAGGACTTTTACTTTTGTGGATCCCAGCTCAAGGGAGCTACTTGCTCAGCCTGTGAGTATAATAATGTACTCTTAACACTGAGTGTGACATGTTAAAGTATTAAGCTTTGTGGATTCTGTACTGCTCCCCACCCACCCCCACAGAAAGGTGTTAAACTGACCTTGTTTGTTCTGACTCTCATTAGATCTACATTCATTGCACTGTGGTCATCTGTGACTTGGGTACCCTCCCGACTGACGGGGCATGTAATGTTCAGTGCAGTGTCGACAGACAAAGGAAAGGTAAGGTGTGTGTGTGCACGTACACTCTACCCTTAATGATGCATTTCATCACATACAATATTTCCTTCATGTCAGGGAGAAGCTCAAACTCCAAGAGCATTCAGGAATTCCTGCTGACATCAGGGTCAATCCAGTTAATCTCTGTGAATTTCTTCACTGGTGCACTACTGGGTAATGTATATTCCTTTTATCTAAATCAAGTTACAGTCCCTTGTATGGAATTGAATTCTAGTCAGCCTACTGTTTGCATGTTCACATTTGCTTTGGTATTGTTCCATAAACCAAAGATATGGCAACTAGTGAGTGTGTGATAGACTACCATCCCATCTAGTGTACCTTCTCTCCTGTGTCTTGGATGATGCTTCAAATCACCACATCTTGTATATGGACAAGCAGTTATTTGTAGTAAATTGATAAATGACTACTTTTTAAAATGTGGTATATTTATAAAAAAAAAATTTAAATGTATGAATATCAGTGTTCTGTATTTTCTGTGAAATTGTGCCCAGGTGAGCAAGAACTCTTCGTGCTGATTCTGCTATCAGTGATTGGTCTTTTCCCCTCCCTGGTTTTCCTCTGTGTGATCTGTGCTTCCTGGAGGCAGAAGTTAAAGGCTACAAATAAAGTTACATCATAAGTTGGTCTCTGCATCTGTCTGCAACCACTAACACCCCAAGTGTTTTGTGCACAGGACATTTACACTCTAGCAGTTCTCAGCTTTTTTGTACACTGCAGACTATGAAGTAACCTTATGGGGTTTGGGACTATAAAATCCATTTTCAACGTTTACTTAAATACACCCGCACCTGAGATTCAATATTCTTGGCTCATTTTCTTCTAAGAATATTATGGGACAAATTTTTAATCAAGTAAATATTTTGTACATTGGTGTTCAGGTCTGCTAGATGTGGTGTGGAAAACGTAGAACAATAACACCACTCTAGAGACATAATTTACAAATACCCCAAATCTAATCCCATCAGACCAATCATTTATATTACCATCAAGCCATGGACACCCCATTCAACATCTTCAATACCTTTCCCTTTCACACACAATACCTAATCCCATCAGACCAGTCATTTCTTCTCACAATGGAATTGGGAAGGGAAACATCAAATTCTGTATGTGCCTCCCTTCCAAAAACCAACTAGTATGGCAAAGAATCTCCTTGGGTGGCCTTAGAAAATATTTTGGAAGTGGAGATGCAAACATAGAAGCAGCGCCCACTTTTGAAGATGAAGAATTTTTAGAAAATGAGGATCGTGTTTCTGTGAATTTGAAGCAAAGTTTGAAGAAGAGCATAGGAGAAATGATGTTGAATTTGATCGATTCTTGCTCAAAGGAGTCACCCTGCCTTGCTGCAAATGTAATAAACATGCAAGCAGGGCCAATGTAGGTAGTAGGTATTCATGTACAAGATGTCAGGTCTTTTGAACTTTTTATTCCAGACTCCATCCAGAAAAATCATTCTGGACTGCACTAATTTGGCGAGTAGATGTGTTTTTGGCGAGAGGTGGAAGAAAATTGACCAAACCACTTTACATGCATACTTTGGGCTTCACTTGCTGTTTTCAGATCCAATGGGGAATCCAGGAACTGGCAGGGAACTTTTCCATGCAACAGTGTCTCTGCAAAACTTTCACTATTTCCAGGACTATCCATTTTGATAACCAAGACACCAGACCAGCTCAACAAGAGACATAAGCTAGCTGCAATCAGGTTGGTGTGGAACAAGTGGGTGGAACACCTTCCCCTGTGCTACAACCCTAGGTCCAACATCACTGTTGAACAGCTTATGCCATTTAGGAGCTGCTGCCCCTTCTGGCAATAGGCAGTACATGCTGTTTAAACCCTACAAAATGGAAATCAACCAAGATCTTCAAGGCTGCTTGTGATGCTGCTTCATCATATGTATGGAACATGCAGGTATGTACTGGGAAGCCTGATGGTGGAAACCTTGAGAAAAACCAGGTTGTTGGGCATGATACAGGGACTCTGTGGTCACATGTGACAATGAGGTGTTATCCTTATGTATTTTTACATGTCAGCTATGTGTTCATGAATGCAGTTTTTCTGTATCTAAATACCCAATAAGCAAAATAAAATGTAAGCCAGTCTTCATTAAAATTAATTTTACCTTCTAATACTTTGAAATGCTTTTAAATTTATTGTAGAATATTTGTGTGCAAGGGAAAAAGGGTATTAGTGTTTAAGATATTTATAAAATGTTGTGGGGGGAAATATTTCTGGAAGACTGTACCATGGGAAGTAGCACTGGAATGTGAGAGCCTAGGCTGTTTGGGTAAGGGTTCAAATCCAGCTCAGATTGTATAGATTTCCTGTGTCCCTGTGGGTTTCCTTCAGCTGGCCCTGTTTACTCCCACTCTACAAAGGCATGTGTTTCAGATTATGTGGTCACTCTAAATTGCCCAGTGTCCAATTGTTTCTACTGTGGATTGGCATCCTGCCAATCTCTGCTTTGCTGGGCCTTTCTCAGGCCTGTCTGGCTGAGGTGGCCATGTCTTCCCTTTTCTGGTCTACCACCTGTCCCTCTCTGCTTTCTCTCAATTCACTATTTTTTTTTTTTTTTTTTTTAATAGAACTGATCTAGCAGCACCCTGTGTTTTGATTCTTGTGGTCAAATGTTTGACTCAACTTTTTCCCCATAGACTTTTTCTCAGGGACATTTTACTTGTAAAGTTAATATAGCCTATAGTAGACTTAATGTCTCCTGTTTTGTGTTTTTGTTACTGTTTTGATCTTTATAACCAGGTACTATGCATTTTTAGGTTTTTAGCCCTGGGTTAGTTTTTGTATATGGCTCACTATGTTTCCTGTTCTCCTTTTGGTTGATCGCAATGACTTGTATTGTATTCAGCAGAAGACAGAACGTTGGTTTTGATCTATAGTTGGAAGTTCCTGGCTCCCCCCTTACTTGTGGCAGGGGTCAGGAATCTCTATGTATGCACATCTGAATAAATGAAATTACATGTGATGTTGGCCTGTTTTTTTGAATAGTGTAACTTTCATCTCAAATACACAGGACTAGTGCTTCAAAGTGGATCTCACTCCCCAAACACCCCTTTTACCTTATCTTAATCTGGAAACCTATCTAGCCACTATGCAATTTTATGTCTCCCCTATAAGAATGTTAGCCAACCACAAATTCACACATGGTATAATAAAGTGATGGTGCAGTATTTCATCAGGGTTATCAAGTGTGCACCTCTGGAAGGCTCCACCACAGCTCAGGCATCTAGAACTCCTCTCCCAGTACAACACATGCTATCCACCTTAGCCTCCCCTCTTGTCTCACTAATGGTAAAAAAAAAAAAAAAATCTAAGGTTTTGTTAAGAGCACTCCAGCAAGCTACATGTATGTTAACTACGGTGCAGATTCAGTGACGTACATGATTGGGTGTGTTGCCCTCAAAGCTTCCAGGAGAGCCTGTCCTGCTGATGGGAGATTTAAGGATAAACTAGACTTCCTCAGAGCTGAAAGGCACAGAAGGTGATTGGAGACCCTCTGACAGGTGGAGAGGATGCCAGTCAGTGCAGATTGAAGTTTAGTGAAGTGAGCAGAAAGGATAATGCTGAAAATGAACAGAAATGTGGTTTATATCCTCAATTGGGAGATCCAGCAATAGGGAAAATGTTCTGAGACAAATGGTAAGAATTGGTTGTTGCTCTGAGATCCAGACCTCCATTATACCATCCAACTGTGGTGGATAGCAGCTCATTTGAGACGGAGCCATCAGCACCAGCATCGTTTGCTATCCCTGCTATATATCAGATTACAATGCGAGCTATGGCCCGAATCCAGTCAAATGACACACTTGTGGAAAATCATCAAACAAGCAAAATACTTGACACAGCATGTTTTCCCAGTAGGTTATTTCCTTATTTAAACGTGCTGTAACTATGTTCACATTTGTCACTGTTGTCGCTCAGACCCATGCATCTGTATTGTTGTTAATATTGCTGCTGCTGGTAAAAGTGAATAGATGTTCAAATTGGTAACTTCATCAGTGCTGTCTAAAATTTTTATTGCTTGAGTTACACATCCCTTATGATCATCTTCACATCTATTTCATTTTGAAGATATTAGAAGAGAAGGGAAAAAGGCTCATTATTTATCATCTTTTTACTGTGGTACAGCCACCAGTAACAGTGGCTACAGGAATGGATGGGGCCACAATGAGCAATTAAGTCTATTTTTAATGAAATAAACAGCTTAGCATTTTCTTGATCTAGGAAAGATCCAACTCATGAAAAAGGGTTATAAGAGGAACCGCACTGAAGAATAGACGTGGTGAAGTGCTGTGTTTGTTTTAGATGTGTGTATGTGCATGTAAGAGTGTAAGAGATAACCAAAATAGTGTGCAGCTTGTACCAAATAAAACAAACCCATGCCCTGTCAGGTGATGATGAATGTAAAGACCATTGAGCTGCTGCATGATAAACTCTAGGTTACATCCAGAGTCCTTAGCAGCACAGACTTCTTCCAGAGTGAGCAGAACAGCCATGTCACCATGGAACAGGTTGACATTTTTCAGCTCTGGGACAAGTACATGTCTGTCACCACCAAGCATATCACCACTGATCCTGTATGGTATGTTCTTCTTTACCTCCTTTTCTCTGAGTCTGATGCCACTCTTGACAAGATGCTACAGAAGGTCCTGTTTGTAATTCTTTTGAAATCTTTATAAACTTCTTATACAGTATTCCTTGTTTTAACACCATAAAATGAAAAACTGAAACATTTTACCTTCTTTAGTGATGAAAGGGAAAGGAAAAATGCAAGAGTCACAAGCATCACAGTCACAAGTTTCTTAAAATTATGATGTGTATATGTAAAACTATAGTCCTGAAATATATTCATTTGTTATATGCATAATACTAAAAATACACGTGAAATCATTTCATTATCTCAATTACAGTATAAATAAGCTTGATGACAAGTTGTTCTCAAATATACATAATCTTGAAGAGATGTTATTGCATTGTTTTAAACATGCAAATTTTTGTTATGACCATGATATGATTATTTTATCTTAAATGTATATTTATTATTTCACCACATAACAATATCTCTGATGTCTTAACATGAGATTCCAGTTCCACACCTCTTCCAGTGCAGTTGTGCTTTTCAACAGAGTTCCACTTTTCGGTTTACATTAAATGCATTTATCCATACAGTCATGGCCTAAATTGTTGGCACCCCAGAAATTTTTCCAGAAAATCAAGTATTTCTCACAGAAAAGTATTGCAGTAACACATGTTTTGCTATACACATGTTTATTCCCTTTGTGTGTATTGGAACAGAACAAAAAAAGGGAGGAAAAAAAGCAAATTGGACATAATGTCACACAAAACTCCAAAAATGGGCTGGACAAAATTGTTGAGACCCTTTCAAAATTGTGGATAAATAAGATTGTTTCAAGCATGTGATGCTCCTTTAAACTCACCTGGGGCAAGTAACAGGTGTGGGCAATATAAAAATCACACCTGAAAGCAGATAAAAAGGAGAGAAGTTCACTTAGTCTTTGCATTGTGTCTGTGTGTGCCACACTAAGCATGGACAACAGAAAGAAGAGAAGAGAACTGTCTGAGGACTTGAGAACCAACATTGTGGAAAAGTATCAACAATCTCAAGGTTACAAGTCCATCTCCAGAGATCTACATTTGCCCTTGTCCACAGTGCGCAACATTATCAAGAAGTTTGCAACCCATGGCACTGTAGCTAATCTCCCTGGGCGTGGACGGAAGAGAAAAATTGATGAAAGGTTGAGACACAGGATAGTCCGGATGGTGGATAAGCAGCCCCAAACAAGTTCCAAAGAAATTCAAGCTGTCCTGCAGGCTCAGGGAGCATCAGTGTCAGCACGAACTATCCGTTGACATTTAAATGAAATGAAACGCTATGGCAGGAGACCCAGGAGGACCCCACTGCTGACACAGAGACATAAAAACGCAAGACTACAGTTTACCAAAATGTACTTGAGTAAGCCAAAATCTTTCTGGGAAAACATCTTGTGGACAGATGAGACCAAGATACAGCTTTTTGGTAAAGCACATCATTCTACTGTTTACTGAAAACGGAAAGAAAAGAACACAGTACCTACAGTAAAATATGGTGGAGGTTCAATGATGTTTTGGGGTTGTTTTGCTGCCTCTGGCACTGGGTGCCTTGAATGTGTGCAAGGCATCATGAAATCTGAGGATTACCAAAGGATTTTGGGTCGCAATGTAGAGCCCAGTGTCAGAAAGCTGGGTTTGCGTCCAAGATCTTGGGTCTTCCAGCAGGACAATGACCCCAAACATACGTCAAAAAGCACCCAGAAATGGATGGCAACAAAGCGCTGGAGAGTTCTGAAGTGGCCAGCAATGAGTCCAGATCTAAATCCCATTGAACACCTGTGGAGAGATCTTAAAATTTCTGTTGGGAAAAGGCGCCCTTTCAATAAGAGAGACCTGGAGCAGTTTGCAAAGGAAGAGTGGTCCAAAATTCCGGGTGAGAGGTGTAAGAAGCTTATTGATGGTTATAGGAAGCGACTGATTTAAGTTATTTTTTCCAAAGGGTGTGCAACCAAATATTAAGTTAAGGGTGCCAACAATTTTGTCCAGCCCATTTTTGGAGTTTTGTGTGACATTATGTCCAATTTGCTTTTTTTCCTCCCTTTTTTTGTTCTGTTCCAATACACACAAAGGGAATAAACATGTGTATAGCAAAACATGTGTTACTGCAATACTTTTCTGTGAGAAATACTTGATTTTCTGGAAAAATTTCTGGGGTGCCAACAATTTCGACCATGACTGTATGTCACAATGTTTTCCGTTATGGAATGCAGAATCTACAGAGTGGCATTTATCAGTAAAGTACTCCACAAAATAACATTTACAGGGAACAATGCGGTTGCAGCTTTGCACCATAAGCTGCCCAGCTCTCATGTTTTTGTTCCTCTTCTTCATCTATTTTTTATTTGACAAAAATTACTAAATTACTTCAACACGTTTATTTCCCTTTTCAACACCAAGGTTTCTTTTGAAATAATTCTTGGTTTTCGTTTCAGTTTTTTCTTATGTTAAATCTTCTTTATTATTACTAGCCTCGATGTTATTGCCACCTGATCCAATGTCCTCCACAGCCATGTCTGCAAGTTGTGCACAGTGAGTCACCAAACTGAGGAAGGGGAAAAGAGCAAAAGAAACAGCACAGAGAGCAGTGGCCACAGCACATGGCACAAGCACTGGAGTGATGTGGCAGTGATTTATAGCAAAAAAGGACATGTACAATGCTGAGTGTGCTAGCTACATGTACACCTTAACGTTACAGCAGGAGCACTGTAACGAAAAGCTAAATGCACCAACGTTAGCAGGGTATTGCAGTATTATATATATATATATATAAAATACTGCAATACCCTGCTAACGTTGGTGCATATATATATATATATATATATATATATATATATATAAAATGTGATATCTGTGTTACAGGCATCTTCTTCTTTTGGCTGCTCCCATTAGGGGTCGCCACAGCGGATCAATTGTTTCCACTTCTTCCTGTCCTCTGCATCTTTCTCCATCACACCCACCACCTGCATGTCCTCCTTCACCACATCCATAAATCATTTGTGTAACAGGCATAAATACAGTAAATTTTAATTGATAAATTATGCACAGTAAGACATTAAAAATATTAAATAAAGTAATAAAGTGTACGGCACACTGAACTGTTCATTTGCAGTCAAAAGAGTTTATTTGTCACATATGTATATGGTTACTGAATATACCATGTAGTGAAATGTGCTCTGATTTAGGGATAGAGACTATAAAGACTACATGCCAGAAAATGTACGAGTAAAAACAAACAACCGCCAAACACTAAGAAGACAAGAAATAAACAGCAAATAGATAAATAAGTAAATAAATAAATAGATAATAACAAACCTTAAGGTGCGCTGGAAGGACAGTGAGGGGAGCGGTCAAAGGATATTGTAGACCCTGGTTTGTGAGGATTGTGATGGCATGTCCAGGTTCAGAAGTCTTATGGCCTGTGGATAGAAGCTCCTCCTGAGCCTCTCCGTTCTGGCCATAATGCTTCTGAATCGTTTGTAGCACCTAGGGACTGCTGAGTGAGCCAGAGACTCGTTGAAGATGGTAGTGAGAACTCCGGCCAGCAGGCGCCCGGAGATGCCGTCCTGCCCCGGCGCTTTCCTGATGTTAACGCGCTTCAGCGCCCTGCCTGCGCAGTTCGACTCGGCGACGGTGATGACGTCACCACACTCCGTCGACCGGCTGCGGGCTCGAAACGGGTATAGAATGCGTTGAGTTCGTTGGGCGAACCCAGAGTCGGCACTCATGGCCACGTTGGATTTCCTTCCGAAATCTGTGATGGTGCGCAGTCCTTGCCACAGTTGGCGTGTGTCATCCTGGTGGAAGAGCGACTCGACCCGCTCCCGGTACCGGCGCTTCGCGTCCTTCACTGCACGCCGTACGCCGTATGAAGCCGCTTTGTAAGCGCTCCTGTCGCCAGTGGCGAGACCTGCGTTGTACGCAGCAGTGCGCGCATTCACAGCTTTCCGGACCGTACCATCGACCCACGGTTTTTGGCTGGCAAAGCTCTTAATCGGAACCGTGGGGACAATGCTGTCTTCCAGCACGCTCACAAAGCTGACCACTACTAGCTTTGTAGCCCTGCTCGTACGGCGTGAAGCAGTGGTCCAGTGTGTTGTCCCCTCTGGTCATGCACTCGACATGTTGGTAGAAGTCCGGCATGACTTGTCTGAGGTTTGCTTCAGTGTACGTTCTCTTGCTCTCACTCTCAACTAATGCAAACAGTGAGAACGCTAGAAGCAGAATGGAGGCATTTTGAAACTTATGAACCATTTATTTCTTTAATTTGCCAGTTTTTTTTTTTTTTTGGGGGGGGGGCGCTATAAACCACGGATACTGAATATGGGGGCATGACTGTATTACTAAAAAAATCATTAAGGATACATACATTGAAGTGTGGTCTGCAGCATCTGCAAGACACAGTCATAAACGCATTTGTTTCTAATCTGTTTCATACAGCTGATATTATTAAGGAAGCCATTGATTCACTTCCCAGAAGAAAGGGAGCAAACATGAATAAAATTGGATGTGTAGTAAATGGCACTTTATTTTGCTTGTGCCTACTTGTTCTCATGTGGAAAATCTGACTATTCCTTTTTTTGGTGCTATATGTTGTCAAGCTGATGTCAGCTCTGGGCTGTCACATAAAGTGGCTCAGAAATGTTGAATTCTGTACTTGTGTCCTTGGGGTGAAACAACTTGCGTCCATAATCACTGTAACTGAGCCCAACCATCTAGGTGCTGGCCATTCTCTTCTTTATTCATCCTTTTCCCTCCTGCCTCATGCTGAGACAGTTACTACTGTTTGTTTTGTCGATACATTAAACATATTTCTGACCTAAGACAAGTATGACACCAGGATTTCTCCCAGGAGCTCCACTGTAGCCTCCTCCTGTGGTAGAGGTTCCTTATGACCGCGTGGCCCATTAGAGCACAGCGAGTGGGCACTCTGCTTTGTGTTAGTGGTGGTAGACGATGCAGCCCGATATCCAGAAGTCCAGTAGGGGCTGAACCTTTACGTTCCCAAAAATCAAAGGAGTTCTCAGCCTTCTCCTCCCCGCTAGACCTACACTGGTTCAATTTCATTTACTTAAGAACAAAATTCATTGCACACGCACAGCCTGTACAGTTGCTTATCTAGATGACCGTGTTTAGCAATGACTGACACAGACATCTGATGCGGCCTGGAACCATCCTAAGGTCACTGAGTTAAGCCGGGTTCACGGTGAATGCGGAGAAATATGTGTTAAGGCAGGTCCTTTCTTGCCAGCTTTGTTTTATTCATAAATTCTCCCAGATATCTATACCCCTTTGAGACCTCACTCACAAAGGAAGTCAAGGCATTCCAGTCTGATAAATGGAACAGTGTCAGACTACTTTCCAGGTCATGAAAGAATGTCTTTGTGGTGGGTCTATTTTGGCTTACCCAGACTTCTCTCTCTCCTTAGCTCTGTAGACTGACGCTTCAGACAGAGGCCTGGGGGCTATTCTGTCCCAGGAGATAGAGGGAGGGGGAATGAGCAGCTTGATTTGTCAGCCAGAAAATGTCCTTAAGAAAATGCTGCTACGGTACTAGAGGAATGTGAGGAAATTAAGTAGTTTTAGCGCTCTGATATTATAGCCTCCTGAGGACTTCCCCCTCTGTACCAACCACAGCCCCATCCATTGGCTGTATATCATTAAGGACAACAATGGCTGGATCACTAATAAGAATTTAGCTCTACCATCTTTTAAGTTTCAGGTGGTTCACCAACTAGGGTCCTTTCTTGCTGTCACTGACTTCCTTTACCAGGGGGGTGGTGACATCTGGGCTGACCTGGTAGTTCAGGCTAATGTGCACCTGCATACTCAATGTTCCACACTACACCATCCCTAATATGTATGCCTGGTTACCGCTGATAAATACCCAGTGGCCATGACTGCCCTGTGTAAGCTTCCTCTGTCCACAGTGCTGCAGCTTCTCCTCAGGAGAGACACAGAGATTTAGAGACCTACCCATGTCGACTTTTCTAACAACTTCCCCAACTTACAAGCTCCAGAATAAAAAGAGACAAAACCACAACTCCTTTGTGTCCATTTGTGCCACTAACTGATTTTTGCATTTGGTTTTCATCTCAGTATCCTGTGTGACCTTATATGTGTCGTGTTCACTTTGTCACCAAAGTTCACATTTTAGCCATCTCTTCTTGCACCAAGTTACCCTTCTTAGTTACTTATATACCTAAACCAGTATAGTATGTAAGGAATAATTATTTCTGTCTAGAGCTTCTCAGTCTGCTGCTCTTTGGTGGTGTCTTAGGGTGAAAGGAAGCACAGTGTCCACACAATGGAGTTCAAAACTGATCACCTGGGTCCAGAACTTGTTCCTCAGCCTCCTCAATTGGTTCCAGGTGAGAGTCTGCTATGCTGCTGTTTCTCCACTTTTCACCATAAGCTGTCTTTGTGTCATGGCGGAGGCCATAGCAGAGTGGATTAAATGATGTTGTTATACGCTACAGGGAACTGATCCTTGGGTGTCCAAATCGATCACCTGTATGGAAGGGCAGCGAGACGTGAGGGTTTCAAAAGCACTGAGCAATATCGACCTCTGCTGTTTGTTTGAGTGTACTGCATGCGTTCACATGTGAGAAAAAGATTAAAACAATCCTTTCCACCTTCTGTTAGCGCTCTCTCCTCCAGCAGTGGCTATGGAGAGTGTGACAGAAGACACCATCATACCCATATCTAGCTTAAACTCCAAGTAATTTATTTAAAAAACATTCATATGCAAATTTTTGCTTGTGGCAGAATCTGGCTGTGTACACATACGAAGCTATACTCTATGCCCAAAAGTATGTGGACTCCCCTTCTCAAAATTCAGCTGAGCTGTTTCAGCTGCACAAATACAGCATACAAACACATTCTAGACAATTATGTGCTTCCAGCTTTGTGGCCACAGTTCAGGGAAGCGCCTTTCCTGCTCCAGCATGACTGCCCCTGTGCACAATGCGAGCTCCATGAAAGCATGGTTTGCCCAGGTTGGTGTGGAAGAACTTGAGTGGCTGCACAGAGCCCTGAGCTCAACCCCACTGAAAACCTTTGAGATGAACTGGAACGCCGACTGCCTGACATTGGTGCCCGACTTCACAGATGCTCTTGTGGCTGAACGGGCAGAAATTCCCACAGCCTGCTCCAAAATCTGCTGGAAAGCCTTCCCAGAACAGTGGAGGCTTTTATAGCAGCAAAGGGGGGAACAACTCCATATTAGTGCCCAAGGGTTTTGAATGGGATGTTCAACCAGCACATATGGGTGTGATGCTCAGGTGTCCACATACATTTGGCCAACAGTGTACATGAGTCCCACACTAAACCACAAATAAATCCTTTAAATAGCCTCCCTTCTGGATTTAGGAAGGACTGAACTACCTTTCAAAGAACAGTAACAAAGAGCTATGCCAAGTAAACAGAGGACAGCCATGGACAGCAGTATACGTAATATGTTATACAACAAGATTTTTAAAATTTATTTATGAATGTTATTTACTGTATTTTCTGCACCATAAGGCGCACCAGATTATAAGGCGCAGTCTCAATTACGGGGTCTATTTCTGTACTTAACCCATACATAAGGCGCACCGGATTATAAGGCGCATGCTAAAACATACGGTCTACAAAAAAAAAAGGTAACGGAAGCAAAACGGTGAGTTTAGTTGAACTTTATTCTACTATTTAACAATACACTATTTTATCTTTGTTATCCGCTGGCAGTTGCTGCGCCACGGTAGTCCTTGCGCGGATGGAGAGATGATGACTTTTCATAAAACGAAAGCACCAAGACAGACCTCCTTGAAAGTTTTCGATCTTCATGTCTTGTGCTATCGTTGTTGCCTTCAGTCAAATGGTGACTGTAGAGACGCTTCTCCCGGCTGTTCTTTGTTCATTAATCCATTGTTCAAGTTGGTCTTCTAACTGTGGCCACCTCGCTTTGTTTCCGCGGAAACTCTGGTCTTCTTAACTTGGCGCAGTTCATTTTCTTGCTTCCTCCACTTCTGTACCATAGATTCATTGATGTTGAATTCTTTCGCAGCTGCTCTATTCTCATGAACAACCACGTAACTGATAGCCTGTAGTTTGAATTGTGCCTCGTAAGCATGTCTCTTCACTGGTGCCATTTTCGGAGGTCCTTAGACAAACAAATGTTGTTTTGCAGCATACCGGTAGTATACCTACCGGAGGCGTGGCGGAGGTAAGGGTACGTATCACGTCCTGTTCTCTGATGGGTTTATCGCTGCCAACGTACGTACTGTACGTATTACGTCCTGTTCTCTGATGGGTTTATCGCTGCCAACGTACGTACTGTACGTATTACGTAATGTTCTCTGACTGGTTTATCGCTGCCAGAGTACGTATTACATCCCTGTGTCAGTGGGAAATGGTCCGACAGTCAGTCAAGCGGAGCGCTTATCGAAGTCGCACAACAACATTTTGACAGATTTTGGAACTCAGTGCACACATAAGGCGCACCGGATTTTTGAGAAAATTTAAGGTTCTTAGGTGCGCCTTATAGTGCGGAAAATACGGTACTCATATGTTACAATCAACCTCTTTTTTAAAATATAACAATTTAATCCAAACCAAGTGATTGCAAACATCCTAACAATGAGGTTTCCCATTCAGCTTCAACTAAGCATGCACACCATGGAGACAAACAAAATACAAGGCTATCTAAACCCTTACAGGGGTCTCTTACCAGGCATAAAGCTAAACAAAGTTTATGAATAACATACAGTTAACATATACATGTGGGTGTGATGGTCAGGATTCCACAGACTTTTGGCTATATAGTGTACATGTGAATTGACAGTACCGTGTATAGCTGTGTTGTTGCTCTCCCATTTGAAGCGCTAAGCTGTGGTGTTGTCCTGGCAGTTACTGTAAACGTTCATGTGAGAGAGAGCAGGAGCTTCACTGTGGTGCGGAACAGTCTTTATGGTAGGACACTCATGACCTCTCCAAGGGAAAGATTAAAACATCTTTACTTTAAGTGGCCATCGACAGCAGTTACTGTGCTATTAGTATGGTAAAGGTTAGGACGCAAATACGTTAAAGGATGAGGAACCACTGTGTACCTTTGAAAATGATTCTGTATTGGTAAAACAAAATGTTAAAATTAGATCAGTATGCAGGCTAGACAGCTAAATATCATTCTGTGGAATTATGATCCTCAACATTTTCGGGCGGTCAGTAACCCTCAGAGGTGATTGGAATTGTCAACTCAATTGGTCTTTGTGTGTCGCACTGTCAAACCTGACAGCTGGAACCATGTACAGGCTGTCTGTGTAGGCAACAGAGACACACTGCCCTACCATATGGTCCAAACCCTCAGCCGGATTATTCTGGAATGCAGCTGGGGCACTTTCACGTACAGGTCAGCGAAAGGGGAGATACACAACATGCTGTAACAAAACACACAGATAGACACATGAATACATCCACAAACTCAGAATATTAACAGTGTAACTAAACATTCAATACTATGGGAAACAACTTCAGAAAAATAGAAAAGTTTTTGGCAGAAGTAAGTTTTATTTATATGTGTAGGTCACTTCTTTTCCACCTCAACTTTATGTACAATGTACATTCTAGTCAGACCAGTCTGATGGTCACAGTGGACACCAACAAACGGTACCTTGCCTTGTGAGCTGAATTAGGAGACGAACAGGGAAAATCTTGACAGATACCTCTCACCCGGCAACAGTTTGAACTTATTCCATCTGGCAGGTGCTACAGATCATGTTTGTGTGTGTGTGTGTGTGTGTGTGTGTGTGTGTGTGTTCTTATCTACACTGAGAGGCATTGGAAACCAAAGTTAAATTCCTTGTATGTGTGACAATACTTGGCCAGTAAATCTGATTCTTGTTGATGTTTATGTCCTCCGCAGGTACTGTATGTGCATGTGTGTACATTTGTCCTTTCATACAGACATCTGCCAGATTTCTATGTACTGTATGTGACATGCACAAGTGAGCTCTCCCTCTCTGGGTCGGTGTTATAGGTAGACCAGACAGTAGCTACACCAAAGTGAAAACTGCTATATGATTCCCCCACATTTGCACTGATAAGTTGCGTATTATATAACCTGGTACGAAATACTGTCCTTTTTGTATAAAGTGTGCAGTGGGTCTAGCACACTGCTCTACTGAGCTGTCCAAATACCTGCCTTCCCCTGTCCCTGGTTGACAATGTGCCCTAAATCCAAAGGATGTAGCACAGCACAGTGTAGCTCACTGTGAAGGACAACACAGTGCAGCACTTACTGCCTGATCTGGACTCAGGTGGACTCTACAGCATCAAGATGTGGCTGTACAACATGGCTAGAGAAACAACTATAAGTGGAGGATCATCATTCCTCAGAATGATATTTCAAAGATACATAGTGGTTCTCCATCCTTAAACTTTCCGGCTATATTTGGCTCCCAAATTTACCACACTAACAGCACAGTAACCACAATAAATGGCCACTTAAAGTAGACTATATCTTAATCATTCTTTTAAAGTGGTTATGAGTGTCCTACCATAAAGATTGTTCCCCACCACAGTGAAGCTGCTGCTCCTGCCAGGACAGCACCACAGCATAGCACTTCAAACAGGAGAGCAACAACAGTTATATATAGTAAACATTAATTCACATGTGTCTTTGTATGTGTACACGGTCAGATTCAGCCACCGATACCTTGGCACGGAGAAATCTTTTGTCCCTTTCTAGTTTTATTTTTCTCATTCAGTTTGATGAGATCTCTTTGTCATTTATAACAGCATGAACAGAGCCTGACTGAGAGCTGACATCAGTATAAGCATTTCCTCGCAGTGGAAGAGATGACGTCAAAGGACTGCAGAAGTAATTGGCCCTTTACAGTCAGTAATGATTGTGCCACCTTAAGCTGCAATAACTGCAACTAAAAACTTCCTGTAGCTGTTGACCAGGGTCTAACTGCACTGTGGAGGAGCTTCGGCACGTGACCGATAGCTCCAGTTGCCCTGGGCCAGACCACAGAAACCTGTTTAGAACGAAAGTGGTTATTTAAGCAAAGAAACAGGCACTAGAGGTCAGTGTTTACCTAAATCCAGTGTAGTAAAACTCACATTTCCAAACTTTATAACATGACTTGGCCACCCAAGAGCACTTAATGATGCACACCTAAAAATATACATAAAATGTACCTAAAATATATGCCTGTTTATAGGTATTCTGTAGTTATCCTTGACTGCTCGGTGGTTTGACATCTTTGCTAAATAGCATCTTCTGGCCGCATGATACTTCTGTGTTTAACAGCAGGTTATCTGTAAAGAGAAGAGTCAGTATAAACCTTTGAAGTAGGCATTCCGGGTTGTGAGGCCAATGCTCACTTTGACCTTCATCCTTGTTGAAAGTCCCTTCCCACCAGCACCACGACCAACTCTGTCCTAGACCTTTCACAAATGGGGTGGCCAGAAACAGAGGAGCCAACTGTGTTGGGATGTAGAAGCTGATCAAATTTTGTCAATATCAGATTTTAAATCCTCTGACTATGTTGCAGGACACAACCAGAATCTTGAACTTGACACTGGAAGCCACAAAACACCAATGGTGAAAAACAACTTGGATCGGTATTCTGGATCAGCTAGGGAGGTTTTCTTAGCAGAGGCCAAAAGATCAGAAAGGAGGAAGCTGCATAATCCAAAAGGAATATCACCATGGTGTGAAATGAGAGCTGTGTAGATTGTATTTAAAAATATAACATATGCAGATCTTGAAAATACTTTACAGGAGGCATTTTGAAGACTGAGTTGTGCCTTAAGAGTGCTGGGAGAAACAGAAATTTGAGGCAATTGTTTGATTGTTGGATCAATCAAATGAATGAAATGAGCATATTTTTCAACTATACAGAGAATTACAAAAAGGTGAATGGACCTGCTGGGAGATGGAGGATCTGAGATTGGAAAAGACCAAGGTGTAGATGGTGGTCAATCATTTAATCAACAATGTCTGAAAGGACAAATCTGTGGTGGCTGGACGAAAAAAGAAAACCTATGCAGTGATATGAGAATCAGTGAGAGAAAATGACAGAGCCAAAGGAAGCAGGAAAGATGGAGATAAGGTTCAGCATCAAGCCCTGTAGAGCACCAGTTATGAGAAACTCAGGGGAGGATTGCAATCTACACAAAACCTACCCAATAAGATGTGAAACTTTTCACCGATGATCCTGAGCTATCCAAGACAGGAAGGCAGCACTTGGTGACAGTGTCAAACACTGAAGACAAGTTAAACAGCATGCGAATCAAGGAAAGGACAGCGATTTCCACCAACTGGAGAGCATCTGATGCTGCAAGGAGTTTAATATTTGGTGGAATAACTGATAAGGAATCTATAATAACGTACATGAAAGTTTCTTGAAAAGCACTGAGGTGTGGACAGGCTTAAAAGCAGATGGGAAAAAATCAGCTGAGAGATATGAACAATAAAGCAGTTAAAGGACTCTAACAAATACATTTCACTTTCCAAAAAGGGCTGAAATGCAGGGTGGATGGGTGGATGTCAAGAAGCTGTTGGTAAGGAAATCAATTTTGACTCTATACAATGAGGCAACACTGTGAGGGAGGGTGGGGGAAGAAATTTATTTTTGGCAAGGAAACAGAAAGGGCACTAGAAACTACTAATAAGCTGTTAAGTCTATGAGACTTTCAGATATCTGCCATTTCCCTTCAGCAGCACTGAGTTTGGTTCTCTCAGCCATCAGTATACTTAATAACCATGGTTTGGAAGTTAGAGGCAGTGGGTAGGAGGGAAGTTAGGACAGCAGAGGAGAGGGAAAAGGATGGGAGGGATTTTAAGTTACAGCAGAACATGACAGGAGGTGCAGAGGAGTAAGGTGGAGTAGGAGTGGTGATGGAAGTGTGGAAGGAGACAAAGAAATTTTTAGAGCTATGAAACAAAGAAGCATGAAAACAACTTTCCATGGATAAGACAAGGTTGAGATGTTTGCTGGCTTCTATGAGTGGTAGAGGGTTGGCTACAGAGTTCTGTAGAAGTGATGTGATGGTAAATTAAAGTTACTCAGAAGAATCAGTGGAGCTTTGTACATTGGAAGTGAACTTGGCAAAATATTAAGGTTATTCAAGAAACAACCATAGGAGCCAGGATGACATTAGAGGACAGTCACAGAGAGTAAAGTTGGGACAGTAGTAGATGCAAGGTTGAATTCAAATGAGGACAAATATGCGGAAGGGAGAATCAGATATTTTCATTGGGGACAGATGGACAGACCTTTTCCTCTGCCCTTGTTGAGTGTTGCAGAAGGAACAGTTGATGGAATGGGCTTGAAAGAGCAACTGTATTTTCAGCAGTGATTCGTGTTGTGGTGAGGGCCAGAAAGAAATGGGAAGCATAGGCTGTGTTCTTCTTTTTGGAACTTTGTTGTAATGCTTTAGACTACACTTAGTTTCCTCTCTTGGTATGTGGATTTCTGAATTTTCTCCAGCTCAAAAATTAAATGTTTAGCCTGCTCACTGTTGGAATGTATAGACATGCTTCTGAAACAATTAGACAAATGGTCATGTGATATTCTGCACCCTTCTGACCATCGCCCCATCCTTTATGTAAGTTACGTGCAGTCTCTCAGTGTGCTGTCTCTACTACCTATATGTTTCTGTGACATAATGCTGCTCAAATATGTAATAATAAAAGAACTCAGCCTCTCTGTAGCATGCCAACAGTTCTAGAGACCCATGAAAAAAATTTGACAACTTCAGTGTTAGATATTTTGGGAAATATTACAACACAGAAGACAATGAAGTCGCTGGTACATACATAGTAGTGGTTTCTTCCTTTAGCTGTATTCTCTTCTCTTTGTACCTTTAGGTTGTCACACAGTATGATGTGACACAAAAAGGGACCACACATTTGCACAAAAACTCAGTCTAGGCATCACAATGATACATGATTTGTAAATAAACTGACAAAATTGTGGCAGCTTTCTGGGCACCATGCAAAAACCTCCTCTAAGAGGGGGTACACACTGGATGGGATGCCAATCCATCACATGCACACCTTCACACACAGAGTCAGACTTAAACATACGTTGAAGCAGCTCAAATGGTGAGGCAGCAGAGCTACCTGCTGTGCCACCAAGCCACAGACTGCAATTTCTGTGGTTCTAGTAAGGTTTTCAAACTTTATTATCTTAATAATTAATATATAATAGAATACCATATTCTATTCCAAATATATTATTACAGTATTATTTAAACTAACCAAAATTTTTCAACTTATGAACATAATTTGAACTGTATTTTTTGTAATACCAACACATAAACTACTTTTGGTCATTAAATCACAACCATAAATGCTTAATAATCCCTCATCAAACTTTGATGTTCTGGTTACAGTACATTTTTTCATACTAGCAATATTGAAACCACTAACACTTTTGCACATGATCAGGGGTTAACAAAATTTTCCAAAAGGGCACAAAAGTACTCAAACACCAGATGTAGGTTAGTTATGAATGAGGATGAGCGTTATATTGGGCAGTCCTACAGTCCTCAGTCCTGTTCTGTTCTGTTTCAGCGTACTTTACTGTCATCTAAGGCATCAGAGGGTAGAAACAGCATGTTTGCTTCACTGCAGATAGATAGATAGATAGAAATGTTATTTTTATCATTTTACACCTCTGCATAAGTAAAACACACTCATATTTAACTCTTAGTGTTGCTGGAATACTGACACAAGGTGAGTACATTTCATTTTCTTCTGTGTGCTTGGTATCTTCTCCTCTTCTCTCATGAGCCTGAACAAGCAAGGAAAGGATATGAGGGTTCGCCTCCTAAGTTTTGGTATCCAGCCACAGCCTTTGCTTCATTTGCTTTGCTTCCTGTACACGCTCACTTGCATGAGGGGAGGGGTTTAGAGGAGAACAAAAGACAAAGAAACCACATTCATTTAACATCGCTACTGATCAAATATTGCAGAACATCTCAAGGTAAACTCAGTGAAGATGAGCCTATCCCGAGGGCGCAGATTTGTTCAAACATCTGAAATAACGTGGCAGACAGCACACCATGGACATTTTGACCGGTTACGTCGCACAAGAAGATAATTATTTATCACTGCTGTAGCTGTAAAGATTCATTATTATTGGCATTACAGCATCAAAGGCTGATGGACTGCAGCTACTGAAAATGAATGAAATTACAGACAGGTCAAAAACAGCTCACCAGCTCATTTTTGAAGACAACAGATAAGCAGTGTGAGTTTTCATAAAAGATCCAAAAATCTCCAATCCCTTGTGTGGACTTGACCCCCTGACACCTGCAATTCCACCTCTTCTGAAACACGTCCCTGTGCCAGGCAGACAAAGAGCTGTTGTTGCCGTAGTGACAGGTCAGTGACTCAGAGATGTGTCTGACCTGTTATCACTGCTAACAACCTAAGCTTCCATTTGATACAGGAGGAGGCAGAAGAAGACACAGCCTTTTCTGTCTCGCACACATGCTGGACACCCATACATATGTGTGGCACACAGGGCAGCCAAGACACAAAGCACTCTGACTCACAAATATTAAGATTATGAAAATCATGGGTCATACATGCATACATACACATGCGACTACGTGTACATATACATGCGACTTGCCAGACCGCCTTCTGATGCTGACGAATGTCTAGGTGCCTCATGGCGCCCAGTTGTCCTGCTCGCCGACAGCCTCCCCCCCGACTCTGTCCACAGTAGAGGAAAAAAACTGCTTCATCATTCGATGTGAGCGAGAACAAGAGACAGAAAAGAACCAGGGACTCCACGTTTCAGAATTCAGGTGGCCGCCTATAGTTCAGATTCCCTTCTGTCTGACTACTTGGCTGGCTCATAAGTAACAAACAAAGCACTGATCAAAAAGAGATCATGTAGTCTGCCTCCTCTTGTCCTATGAATCAGCACATTTGTCACACACACATATATACTCATTCTATGGGTGTTCATAGTCCTGCAATATGGAAATGTACAGCACATGTACAGTATAAACAGAAATACATTTGAATCTCATGCCACAAACATCTGACTTACAAATTTTTGAGGATACATACATTAAGTATATATTTTTAATTACATTTTCACCTTTGTATTGTCTAGTTTCTTAGTTGCAGAGTGAAAATAGCATACATTTCCATAAAACACTCAAGAAGGGGAATAGGAGGAAGAAGGAGGAATAAAGAGAGAGGTACATGCATAGGGCTTATACAGAGTGCTTTCTGCAGTTCACTCTTCTTTCTGTGCTGCACTGTTTCATTCTCCTGCAGTGCCTGACACACAGAAGCAACATGGGAAGCAATGCAGCAGTTTTGCATGTCTAAAGCAAATGGTCGCGATGCATTTTTAATTTTCAGACATTTCAGTGTATATTTACCTTTAATGTATTTTAATGTAAATAAAAGGTAACAAATTAATCTAGCATCCTCTGTCTCCAGTTCAGAGGGACATTCAAGTACATTGTAGAAGAATAAAATCCCACACCAATTTTAAAATCTTTTTTATAGCTTTATTTGATGTTTTTAACGGAATGTAACTGAATAAACCGAGAGATTAAACCATATTATTAAGCATTTATTGATTGTGACATAGATCTTTGAAGCACCATTTTTTTCCCCCTATAGGGATAGGACTTTTCTTACACAACAGCTTACTTTTTAATTTCTGCTGTAAGGGATCTTACTGTATTGTGGATGAGAATTTTTTTTTGACTCAGACTCATTTCAAAAAGGGACTTACCTTGCTCACAATTTTACTCTTGTTTATACAACTGCTAACCTGGGGCCCCATGAACTATAAGACCTCCGCACCCCCTCGCCAGCACACTACCGTTCCTGCTTCCCTTGGCCTCCCCCTCCACCCGCCACTGCCACTAATCTCTTCCTGCTCTCTCAAACTAACACAGTATTTTCTGTTTTACCCTTGGGTTGCTGGGAATTAAAAATGACAGTAACACCAGAAACAATAGTTTTCCAGTCATTATCCTTCTGAACTTGAATATACCAAATGCTATTTAATGATTGAGTATAACAAAAATTTGAGCTGGAAAAGTTTCTTTTAGATAAAAAAAAGAGTCATAACTAAACTCATATCCAAACAATGTAGGCACCACATTTCTAGAGAGCTCTGGGACAGATAGGGCTGAGATTAATTTTTTCTTCTTTTTTTGTGAAATTCTGAAAATATTCTTAAACTCATATTGTCCACTGGAGGGCAGCACTTTGGACAGTTTTGTAAAAAGTTCAACATTTTTTAAAAAAAATTAACAATTCAGTTCAACTTAGGAAATATACTTCTGTATGGAATAAAATAAATAAATACCAATGACTAGATTTTATGTAATGTTCTTTGCGTGGCTGAATCCAGTTGCATGAGAAACCATGGAAATTTACTGTATTCAGCTGGAATATTAAAGCAAGACAAAGTCCTTCAAGAATACAGGAAACACAGAGGTACAAAATCAGGCCGTAGGATGTGTACAGGCAGCATGAACACAAGAAGACATGGCCCTCCTCCTCCTTCTCCTCTTCCTCCACACGATACAGACTCATACAGACACCACAAACTGAAACTGGACCACCGGTGTCCAACTCTCCCTCCCAGAATGTCACAAAGCATCGATTATTTATGGCTTGATTATTGTACAAAGACACTCCCATCCTTCCAAATACACTGACACGGACATAAACAAAATACTGCCTAACTTTCTATGTACTTAGCATCTCAACTCCAAAAGGGTTTTTGTCCCTCAGTGGTATCAGTTTGGCTATTTTTCTTCATTTTATGTATATGCAGCCAAAATATTAAAAATATACTTTATGTCCCATTGAAAATCTGAGCAAATCACAACCACTGGCTCAAGATAAATCAAAACTCTTTTAGGTGATGCTGTTGATGCTCAAAGCTTTTTCAGTGGCCTGCGGCAACTCAAACCATTGTGCCACCTGCTCCTTCTTAACATTAACTTTTAGGAACAATTTTAAAACATATGTGAACTTTAATGTTTAAATAGACGGTGCTAATAATATGAATACCTTTACAGGAGCTTAGATAAAGCTTTGAACTATAATGACAGTGAACATTAGGTGGTCTTCACTAGTGAATAACTAGAAAATGAAAACCATATTTTATAAATACAGAGGGTTTGCCCCGTAACTATTTGGGCATGAAAGTATTTGCAGTGTCTCCGTCTCCTGTTTCTGCCTCAATGTTGCCGTGACCCTGAACTGTTTATTAAAAAAAAAAAAAAAATTGGTAGCCCTACACAGGACCTCTAAGTTGTATTCAATTTTATTTCCTCGTATCACAAAGATCCAGGAGCAAAGATCTCAGAAAGTCTTAGTCCTGGTTGCTTCCTGTCTCACACCCAATGTTTCCTGGACAAACTCTCGACATCGGTGACCCTGAACTGAACAAGCGATTATTAATAATGGATGAATGAACAAAGGAACAAAGGAACAAATGATCTAATGAATGAATGAATAAATGAAAGAATGAATGAAAATACAGTGTTAAGAGACAAGGCATAAATAATTATTTTGTCACACATGTACTAAAATGTGGTTTATCATTTTCATGTGTAAAAGTGGCTATTATTTCAGTTATTTTAATTTAGATTTTTTCCATAAGGAATGATGGCAATTTGCCCCCCATCACAACAGGTAGTTTAACCTGAAGGCCTGATTTCACAGAACACATTAACCCTGTTATGCGAGGGCTGGACGTTCTTCAGAACGATGCCTCTGTTGCGGCTCACACAGCTGAGGGGCTGGGAGGTGCGTAAGCGCTCTTTTCCTGCATTCCTGGGGCAGACAAGTGACACACTTCACACAGCCATGTCAAGGGGTCGCCAACCTCAGGATAAGGCGGGTGAAAGGCCAGCAGGCCGGTGGCTGCTCTAGGTCAAGGACAGGGCACGGTAATGAACCGCAGGTCACGCCGCTCGGACTGAGAGTGGATTGAGGGACTTTCAGCCTAGATTGGGAAAAATATTTACACTGGCCCCAATCTGATGTTCTGCCGCCGCCACCGTTTTTTTCTCGCACTTCCTGTTGAATAAAGTTTCTGTACATTTGGACCAATGTTCCGTTATCCGCGGGGAGCGAATCGGGCGGGGGGGAAAAAAAAAAAAAAAAAACTAAAACAAGGAGACCACCATTAGCCATCATATCGCGGATGCGGGATGCAAGCCAACCTAATGTTGTATAACATTCAGGAATCAGGTGGGACGCTAACGGTGGCCTATAAATACCCCAGCAAATGAATAAAAGACATATTATATGGGTGCCATGGATGCTTGCGAAAGCGATGCGGCTTTAACCCGTCAGGCACAGCGATGCACGCGCGCTAATATACACACACACAGTACGGCAACGCTTCCATAAGTGCGGCCTTCGTGCACTCGAGCGCCCAACACAGCCAACACGTTAATTGTGTCTGGATTGCTGGCTCCGAACTACCGCTTTGCGCAGTCCTATTGGAGGAGCAGCAAGGTGCTCGTGGCCAATGGGAGCGACTTGCGCCGATCCTCTCCTAGCAACACGACTCCCTGGCTGCACGGCCCTGCTGGAAAACTGACACCCCGAATATTACATCATGAATAATGGCAACTTAACAGCTCTGTAGTGGGGGGCTGGGAATGATTTTTTTTCCCCCTCCCTCCTTTCTTTTCTTTCTCTCTGTCTCTCTTTGCTCGCTGCCTCCCTTCCATTTTGAAAGTGTGTATTTGCAAGCAGCTCCTATTTCACGGTGTTAAAGGGACAGCTCCCGACATTTTTTTTTGTGTGCTAGCATCGTGCTACGCTTTTGGGGCGAGTAGTTCTGGCACCAAAAAACTTTTGCAGTTCTGTTGTTACGTGCGCAACCAGGTCGTGAACTTATGCTTACGCTAACAAATGGGTAACTTTATCTACTCTTGGTTCAGCTGCTCACCTGCAGCGGTGTAGGAACACAGGACTACAGACAGGTACAGTACTGAGCATTGTATCTGAATGCATGAGTAGGTGCCAGCATCACCTGCGTTGGGTTTAAAGGTGTTTTTAAAGGTGCTATAGTGTCATCTGGGGGCGAGGGGTGTGGGGGTTGTCACAGGCCACGAGACATTAGGCTGAACAAAAGTTGTACTGCTGGTGTCTACACTGCCAGGGAGCTCCATCTTGAAGGAGATGTTTGTGGTCTGACAGAGATCGGGTTTGTACAGGCAGGGGTCAGATGACTATGTTTAGAGTTGAGAGTGCCAGTTAGTCTCTGGGGGAATCTGCCTTCTGTCCCTGTGCAGTGGACAAAGCTGAGCTTCACAATCCTTATTCTGACTATATGCTCCTATCCAGAGACTGCTCATACTGTACCTTGAGGCCACCCGGTGCTTCCGCAGACCACCATCCCAAGGAGAACCCACAGACCAGGATGGCTTCATGAACCGATCACAGGCTCCAAAGTCATAACTGAAGTGAAAACATGGTCTTTCATACACACCCTCTGCCACGATGCTGTAGGAAAAGGGACAATGCGGACTGCAGGGTACATTGGTTTTCAAACAAACCTTTATCTGAGCAGTTATTTCGATTTCGACAAGTCACCTGAAAATCCTTTCAGATGCTACTGTGTGGGATGTAAAACCTGTATGAGCATCAGAACCCAGATGAGACCCCAAAGCCCTACAAGGTATTTAACAACATGCTTGTACACCCTGATCAGCGTCGACAGAGCCTGGCGCAGTCCTGAGAGGGAACGGCGAGGTGAGTCAAGTTGTCTGGAGGCCAAGGAAGAGGTCTGCTCCACACTGTTTTCATTCTGCCGCTTTGCCCGGGGACCGTTGGACCCCGGCCCTGACCATGTTTACAGCCACTAATGCTGATTTTTATTATTCGTAAATATTTATTGAGGACCTGCTGGCGTTCTGTGATGCCGTTTGCACCTCCTTAACAGCCCTGGACTAAGGGCCTGGTGGCGGGCCAAACACTACACGCGCACTCTAGTGTACACTTAACACAGCTGCTGTATGTCCACCTCCATCATCACCTCACACGCTGCTGGGAATGGAACGCTGCTTAACTTTCACATCAGGCCTTAATGAAGTCAAGTTCCTCCAGATCATGGGAGAACATTTGCCTGACAAAAGCGCCGGCCATGACAACTTGGCTCTGGTTGTTGGAATTGCAGCAAGGGGCCAGGGAGTAGGGTTGGCACGATCGCTGGCATGAGGAATTGTTCAAAAAAACTTTCAGTGAAGAGAGTGCGCTACGCACTTCTCCCACCTTACGAAGGTGATGGGCTCCTGAAAACCCTTTGTACTGCAAACGCTCACAACTTCAAGATATACTCTACTTACAGTTAGTTTCATTAGCAAAGTTTATATGTGTTTCTGAACCCCAAAATGACCCTTCTATACTAAATGGGCACCAAATATTATTATAGGCACAGTTAACATTAGCTATTATAACACAACATAACCTGGCAGTTTACCCTTATAAATTACTCTTTAATATGCAATAATACCGTCTGTCTAGTCTGCGCTCTTTAGTTCATTCCTAGCAAATATGAAATGTAGACTGAACAAAGCCTGGGTTTCACCTATGTGCGCTGATTTATGCCCACAGTCCAAACACATGTGATCAGGTGAATTAGTGGCTCTAACATGCCTGTAGTCTGTGTGTGTGTGTGTTTACTGCTCTATTGCCAAAAACTGTTTATCCATATCATCATGGGAACCTTATGCAATGAACATTAACGTACACGAAAATTTATGGAACAAATAATACTGAACAAAATATACTACTGTGTTTATAAATACGAAAAGAAGCCACATAAATCACAATATAGACCGATTAAACATAAATTGCCCCTGCAGATGGGTCCTCCCTGTATCTCCTGCTGTTTATGTGGTTTACCTCCCAAAGTCCAAAGACATGAGCTTTAGGTGGATTTGTCACTCTAAATTACTTGTAGTGTGTGTGGGTGTGTGTGTGTATGAGAGACAATCTGTTAAATCGCTCTACTCCATAAATGTGAGAATGACTACAGGGAGTTTACTGTACTGTAACACTGTAAGTGGGTGGCATAGTGGCTCAGCATGTAGCGCTGCTGCCTCACAGTACCTGAAGTGTTCAGATGTGGGCTTGGATCCAGCTCAGTCTGTGTGAAGTCTGCATGTTTTCTCCGTGGGTTTCCTTCAGGTGCTCCAGTTTCTTTTCACAGTCCAAAGACAGATTAATTGGTCCCTCTAAAATTACCTGTAGTGTGTGTGTGTGTGTGTGTGTGTGTGTGCGCGCGCGCGACAGACTGGCATCCCACCCAATGGTAGTTTCGTAGTCTCCAGTGACTCCAGGATAGGTTCTGAACCGCTGCAGCCCTACTCGGGATTAAGTGCTTCTACTGATGATGGATGAATAACACTGTAAGTCACCTTGGATAAAGGTGTCAGGTAAGTACTGCATAATAAATATTATAAGTCACTTTGGAGTAAAGTGTCCGCTAAATCAGTAAGTGTCCTGTTTCATTCAGCTGCTGGGGGATGCAATGCCCCATTAGCTGAAGGAGCACTAAATGAAACTCCCAGTAAAATCAAATTCTCTGTACTTGTGTGTCTCTGAGGATGACTGCTTCTTTGTCATCTATGACACAGCAACGTTTTAATCCAAATGGAGATAATAAGCTTCATAGCAAAGCCACTGTATTTCCTTAACCTGCAAAGGGTATGCTTGACCTTCACTGGAGAACGGGGGGGGAGAAGAAGGTCTTAACCTTGGTGTTCAGACAGACTAAGGGCTGAGGGGCTCTGCGGCGCCTGGCGCAGCTTGTGGCCTGGGAGGGCCATGGGGTGGGGGAGAGGGCACAGTGCTGACATTGTCATCGTCTCAATGATCAAAACCCTAAGCCCTCCCGACGGCCCCAGAAAATAAAAGGAGCATTTGTTTTGAACCTTGCGGCATGGCTTCCCATTGTCCCATACCCACCATGAATATCCGTCGCAAATCTGCTTATTTTCAGATTCCATCAATACAGGCTGACAAAGCGACAGCTATTGTGGCCCACAAAGAAGGAAAAAACAAGACAACGATGGCAGTGGCCAAGGCACTGCGATCCTTGTGGGTCCCAACAACAGGGGCAATGTTCACAAGATGGATTAATTGATGTCGTGTTCAGGGCGGTGAAGGTCTCGCCCATTTCTCCCTCAAGAGTGATGGCAGCCAAGTCACCCTGCCCCGTAGCCCACAGTACCAGACCCTCTCCCAATCCCTGTCCGCACATTCGGCCAACACCCAGACCCGATGGATCATCACCTGTCCTGCATCCAGCGGCTTCTAATGACTTAAATCCTCCTGTCCATGGACATCTCCCTGACCTGCTTCCCTGTTTCCCCACCTATTATTTAAAAAATCTGGATATCTTGGAACCAGTTGTTACATCCTTTTGACATGAAGAACAGCAAAGTGTGCCGGAATACAATGCTAAAAATGGCACCGATAACTGACACTAATCAGCTAATAAGAGGAAGATATCTTGGATCTGAATGATGGTATCTTGAAGGAGGATAAACCATATCGCGCAGCTGATGTGAGGCTGAAGGCACGGTGCTACTTGATACAATGCAGAGTTTGTGGATTCAAGTCCCATGAGAAATCCTAAACGTCACAAGCAAAATGTTCATTTTAAAATGTAAAAAGATCGAATGATTTTCAGGATGAAGAAAGGCTACTATGCAAGTTAAAGCTATTAAAAACGAAAGGGTCACCTTTGCTGCAGCATCTTGGCAGAAATAGCCCAACACCTGTAATATGACATTCAGTGCTCACACAATCCTTGAAACCTGAGTGTGTGATTAAAAATATACTGCTTATAAAAAAAGTGCCACATGCCAAAGGTGCTTAGTACGGGCAAAAAAACTCCAGTTTCATTTACTGGTGGATTTGAAGTTACTAATTAATGCTTTTTTAAAGTTATAATAAAAAGAAACATGGTTTGGAAACTTACAGCTCCTGTGCTGTGGGTCTGGACCCACATTAAAATCTTCTGAGAGCTTGCGTTCCCTCTCCGTCTACCTTCATTCACTTAGCGCGCACTTACACTTACCATTATATATTGTATTATATTTATCTACCCAATGATTTTCTCCTACATATAAACTTAAGCTATTTGTTATGATTTACCCATTTCTACAGCAGGGAAATTTTTACTGGAGCATTTCTGGGTAAATACTTGGCTCTGGGATGCTGTACTGTGGGCCAAGGGATGGGATTGGAACATGGGTCCCTCAAGTCCGACACCTCTGACCACTATACTGCATGACAAGCTTTCATATGTGTTACCCTCTACGTGCTCAGGTGTCCTTCCTCAGTCCAAACACATGTGTTTGAGGTTAATTGGTGACTGTAAATTTCCACACTTCTATACTTGTGTAGGCCTCCGCCCTGCAGTGAAATGCCATCATACCTAAGCTGTGCAGCGTGCTCACAGGGTGTGCTTTGCGCTACTGCCACCATGCACCAGACAAGCAGCCATCGATAACAGGTGAACGAAGGGACAAAAAATTTTCAATATACAGTAAAATATTTAACCACAGGCTTCATTCTTAAGATGATTGCAAGCACAGATTTTATGATAAATTCAGTCAATGTCATCGGTGCCAGCAGGTGTTCAGTATGTAAACTATGGGGCTGCCCCTCAACACACCGATTTCAAACTGGTTTGCCATGGATGACTTCAGAAAGGGAACGTCTGAGGCAGTCTTTGTGGAGTCTTTGTGTGTCTAAGCCCACCCAGAGAATTAATCCGATTGTGCGCACAAAACAAAGTGAGCAAACTTAAGACTATGCAAAATTTGGACTGATTTGGTGGCATTCCCGCACCAAACCAGTTATGCAGCTCCACCCTGCACACCAGGCAGAGGGCATTCGGCAAGAGAAACACGGAGCCAGTGCCACCTGACCCCATGCCAGTTTCTACCGTGGTCTTTGCAGAAAACACACTTCTGTTCCATGCAAAGAAAGGAACAGCTGGAAGGGGATGACACTGGAATTGAAATGCACGGCATGCATTATTGCTCTATCACTGTGATCCGCCAGCTATGGCAGCCAACACTCAGACTATGATACTGCAGCTCCTCTTACATGGATTTAGCAAAGCTGAAGCCCCTCACGAAGGAGGAGAAATGAGGATACGGGCGAGGAACACACGCAAAAGCAAATAAATGATGTCACCAAAACATGAAATCCATTTCACAATGGAGCCATTTTTGTGCTGCTAAAAGTTTTTTAGTTATCTTACAAGGGCGTTCAATCCGGCCTCATGCTTGAACCACGTGGTTCAATTACTCATTTCTATTATTTTAGCCACCGATATCTTTAAGTAGTGATTCATTTCACAGTGGAGCTACAAGCATGTTCGCAGCATTATGTGTGAATGAGTTTTGATGGCTCACTGCAACTTATACTACGATGTCTGCTGACAACAACTGCATGCGGATTCTTTCAGGAGGATTTTACAGCTCTCAAAGAGCCTGGAAAAAAGAAGAAAGCATCCCGAATTAAAGGTAGGAACACGGTGGAGCCATCAGATGTACAGATCTTACCGAGGACTGTGAGCTAAAATGGATTCACGCTGTTCCACTTCTGTCAGTGAATGGACAAGCGGCTGCAGGCAGTGATGGCTGTATCATCACACAAATACTGTGGTTACGGCGAGGAGCTGAACTGCATGCAAAGTAATGTGCTTCTTCATTATTCTAACTTTGCAGGATTACAAAGTAATATCAAGCATGACTTGTGCAGTAAATTAATATTACTTTTTGGCACAAGTTTTGTAGTGTTGCTTCCCATACCACATTTTTGCAAGACCACTTTGATCTGACTTCCAGGACAAACTCGTGTGTGATAGGTTCTCTGTCCATGTGGTTAAATTCAGGGCATTTAATTGGCATTTGGAAAATAACTGAAATCCACGTGCACAGATCTGCACATATGTGAAATTTTGCTCACAGACAGAATATAAGAGAATTACAGTGGAAATGTGTTGCATTGTTAGGGCTGTCTGGGCTGTGTGACTGCAGTGACCCCCAACAAGGACAAGAGGTTAACAAAAGTGAGTGAACAAATTTAATTTTTTGTTACAATAAAGTGCTTCATTTAACAGAAGGATACGTTCTGAAATGAAGCCTTGGACGAGAATTGAAAATTGTACCTTCCACTTACAAAGCTTGACGCGTTACCGCGTTATTGTTTTTGTCTGAAATAAGCGATGCTCGACAGATCACAGTTTTTCAGGGCAGGCACCCAGTACTGGGTGTGCAGTAGGTGAAACACAGAGTCTGGACCAGTATCAGTGTCAGCGCTGGTGTTATGCATCCATCCTCTCTGTGCTTTTAACAGCATTTGGCAAAAGCAGTTTATAGGTTTTGCAGAGTGACTGACAAAAGTAGTGATTCTGTGAACGAGAAAATCTACCTGAAAGCTCACCTCCATGTTCTGAAAGAGCTGTACCTCCTTTTCAAAACAGAAAATGCTAGCTAGAGATTCCATAACATGGTGGACACACTGGTCCAGCATGATATGAACCCTTGCTGAAGGACTGGCAGGTGAGTACAGCTCCCATCAATGGAAGAATAGAGTACAAAGAAGCAATTGCATTAATTCCAGTAAAAAAAAAAATTACATTTTATTCATTTGCGCTCCGTCTATGAATAGGAACGACATGGTGTACAGTAGCATCGGCACCAACATGGTACATTTCTTTCTGTCAGTAAAATCAGCTACAGCGGTGGAGGGTGAAATATTTCTAGGTTAGCATGGAAATGACAACTTTTTTCACTCTGTTCCAAGAAAACTTATTACAGAAAATGTACACATCTAAAATCTGGGTAGCTGAGTCTGATTTTAGTCAGGCTATTTCAGGCCTAAGAGGACAGCGGTTAGACCATGCCTGAAAGACCTCCATTCATCAGAGACTAAAGAGGCCTCCCACCTCCCCCAGGTTAATGGACACAGGTCATCCTCTTCTTCAGCATCTTCCCCTTTCACATCAGCCTAACATTATGAAATGAGTATAACACTGAAACAGTAATAAAACCATTTCATCAATACTAATAAGACAGCTTTGACGAAAAACACTCACAATTTGTACTCCAAATTTGTATGAAATTCCATCTGTACAGTTTATCTGGTCCAGTTTGACTGATGCTACTTGGCCTGGAAAAATACGTGCAAAAGCGAAGGAACATGGCAGCTTACTGTTCAGCAAGGCAGCTGAGGACTGTTTGTTGGACACTGCCAGCAAGGTGGTGTTGAGAGGGTCAAGCCTAAGAATAAGAGTCTATCCTGCCCCATCTGGTCCCACCCCATCTCACTCTGCCACACCCTCTCATTCACCTTGGCTGCTCTGAATGCCAGGTGTGGCTACAGCAGGATCCTCCACACCTGCTGTGGAGATTTGGGACAAAGGCCTATTGAGGCTGAGCTGAAGGACTAGAAGCAGTGGAGGATAGTCTTACAGCGGGGCTGCGCTTGTGTCAGGGTTCTCCCGATATACAACGGATGCTGTGTTCTGCCCCACAGTCGACCCTGCCACTACCCCCATTTCCTGATTTGTCTGCACTCTGCTTTTTCTCCTCCTTACCTTTCGGTGTCAGTAGCATTGGACTTGAATCTTAAGCACAGACCAGATGCAACAGTTAGCTGATAGAGAAGGCCCGAGCTCAGGATGTTGGGCTTTCTATACCCCCCTAAACCGTTTGAAGGCCCGAATAAAATTCAGATGGCCTGGAAATACAATTGTCCTGCCTTTCTGACACCCCCTCAGCGGTGGCGCAGTTGCCAACTGTTCGACGCTCCGCAAAGGTGTGACTCCTTAGCTGATGAACGTCTGAACACAGTCCTTCGTGCAATTTCTTGTTCAAAAATGCCAATTTGTACGTTTGACTAAAGTGTAGACCTGAAAGCTGTGTTAATATGCTTGCTGTGAGCAAACACCTTAAAGTTTGAATACAAAAAGCTTATATTATCTGCAGACCCACTTTGACAGAGCCCTTCTGCTATGATCTTCCCTCCATGTAGTTTTGGTGGCTGATATACACTGAGAGCAGGTCATATTCACAAGGACACAATCTTGGACCGACCTCTACTCAAGAAACAGTTTGGCATCTCCTTCAGTTCTCAGTATATACGGATTTTATATACGGATGAATAGGGGACCATATTTGGAAGGATAGGCCACATAAGATTGTTTTTTGTGCGCATCCTACAATGACTCCTTTCCAGAGCTCTAGCTTTTGTTGAGCATCACAGCTGCGGCTCACGTAAATGCCTGGTAAGCATCAAATGACAAAACAATTAAAAAAGATGTGCTGATATACGGAAGAGGAGTAAACACACACTCTTACACACAAGGTGCTCGGGATGCCTACATGTGCAGACGGCTGGAGTGGCCATTTTGAGAAGCCTGAGTGGGCTTGTGCTCACAAGGACCTGCCCCCTCTTCTCAGAGGGGTGTGAGGCCTTCTGGATAAAAACAGAGAAAGGTGACACTGCGACTCTAATGAGGATCCTCTGCTCCGCAGTGCCGCGAACAGCCAGCAAACAAAAACCCTGCCAGCGTACCAGCTCCCCTGACAGTCGTCATGGGAAGGGGCCGCCACCCTCTGTGCCCTTGGCTGGCATTTGCAAGGTCCGGCTGTCGGGTTTGGCTTTCTTTCACCTGCTCTCAACACAGTGACCGAGCGTCCGCCCAACATTTGCATTCTTTCCACATCGACCAGCGGGGAAAGCCACGGCTTTTACTAAAGCCGATGCGTGTCATCACTGCAGGCATACATGGACAAGCACACCAAGTGTTCACATGAAAGAGCTGCTCTCTCCCAGCAGATGCATTGTGGGTGGCTGACCATGGCGGCAAGCATGTACCCGGACCCGGTGAGGAATAAAGAGTGCACGCACGCACGCACGCACGCACGCACGCACATGCACGGCACCAGGATCTCACCTGCAGCACAAGCACTGACCGGCAGCGCTCAGCACAGTGCTTGAGTTTTGGGTGGGAGAGGGTGAGTGCTGGGGGTTGGGTGGGGGAGGGTGGTGGCACAGATGAAGCTTGTCTGAAATGAAAATAACATGACAGCAATATTCTACATTATGTATTTCTTAGAATAAAGTGCTGGTTTTGGGGGGGTAGAGGAGGGGGGCATAAGCGGCCGAGGGAAGTGAGATAATTAACCAGCCACGCAGCCGTGTCATCTCTCCATTGTGTGCTCGGCCAGCCTGAAAGCAGCATGGGACAAAAACGGAAATGCTGATTTAGTCTCGCGTCAGTCAATTGCCTTTCTTTTTCTTTCCTCCTTTCCTGATCTGGGAGCAATTCCCCCTGGATGTCATTCATTGATTTTTTTTCTTCTTCACACCCCCCACCTCCATGGCAGGCCCAGCCCGACCTTCCAGAGGAATCCTGCCGGTGGTTGTTAATATTCCACGCCGCTCTGCGCCCTTAGACTTCACGCCGCGACGTTAACACGAGCTGACACAAGGGGATTAGACGCAGACGGCTGGAATGCCAGGGCCCTTTTGTGCCGCGTGGAGCCCAGCCAAAGCCCTCCAGTTGGAGGCCCAGAAGGACCCGGGAAAGTGGCTTCTTCTTGGGGATAAACAGGAGGCGGACTGGGAGCCCGGAATGCACCACCAGCGGACAAACAGCACCTGCATTGTGCGCGGGCAACACTGCGCAGCACCACGTCGGGAAGGAGGAAGGGATCAGACCTGAAAGAGCACAGAGATCAAATATTACATCTGCCCTGGCCCTGGCACGTTAAAAAGTTCAGGATGAAGACCGACATTGTTGCATGGCTGCATAGGCGATCTCCCAGCCAGCTTCGATTTTATCCCCGACTAGATGATCCTTGGGGAAAAAGAGACGTAAATAATTTGTAAAGAAAATTTTTGTAGTTACACAAAATGTCTGACAGCAATTTCCTGCACGTTCCCATCTGGAACCCCTTAGTCGACCTTTCAGCGCTAATAAAGTGTGTTTGGTGATTTATCAATGATCATTCAGCAAAACATGAAATTAAAGCGAACAAAATGGTCTTCAGTTTCCAGCGTCCCCACCTGACACAGATGTACACGCCGCAAACCCAAAGCAGTAACTGATGACCTCAGACCGATCGCCAGAGGGTACACGAAGCAGCCCTATACCCACCCAATAAGACTGATTCCATCTTTGAGCCCTGAGCACGCATGCAGCAAAAAGAGCCACGAAGCACCATTTTAAAAGCATGTGATTTCAATTAAAAAAGTCTTCTCATCCTTTTCATACCCGTTCAAATGTGGCATTGTACTGGATAAGTAAAGTATTCTGCACATCCGAAAGCTTTTCCTCCACCAATTCACCGTTGTCCCTTTCACCAAAACTTAAACGCAATAAGAAATCGCCTCTATGAGTACATTTCTCAGAAGATGTTTTAAGCGAACCCCACCGATCACCAGCCCTGGTCTGGAGTCACAGACTGATGATTCTTTAAGCTAAATGTTGTTTATGAAGCAGTGTGGAAGGCACTGGTCTTCCCGAAGCCCTGGCAGAGCAGAGAGAAGCTCTCCAGTGCTCAGCAGAAGTGTGTCCTGCTGTGGGGGGGGATCAGCAGCAAACGGCACTGCGCTTCCATCTCACAGTGGCAACTTGTAGTTCATGTCTGAAAATCATCAAGTTTTAACTTCTTAACAAAATTTTTCTAAACGACAAAATTCACGTTTTAAATTTTAATAAATTGAATTGTGCATGCGAAGGAAACAATTCTTGGTATTGCAGTTTAAAAGTATGATGCACACTTTCTGGTCCCCTCATATTTTTCTGATAATTTTTGCAAAAAGTCAAGCAGATGTGCCGTACGAGCAGGAAATACTGGCATGTACGGCATATCGGTTAAGGTGGACATGTGCAACGGATAACAGATCATTCGTACAGTTATATGCTCGTCTAGCAGAATATAAAAGATCATTTAATACTTAAAAAAATTCAGTGGTATCCTGTTCAGTTATTTTTCTGTCAATCTGTTGCTCTTTTAACAATTCTACCAGTTTAGGCACTTAACAACAACAACCAATTTATACATGGAAACGGTAACCATCGCGTTTTTTCATACATTTTTTCCATCTACTGAAACATAAAACTCAATAAAATTTCTAATGGCTATGCCAACATTTTAAAAATGTACAAAAAAATACAGAATATTTGAAATAAGGGTGCTACATAGAGCAGCACACAAAAGAAAAATGTCTGAGGTTTAAATTCCTTTTTGTCTAAAGTGTTTAAACTCTTTATTGTTCTTCGTAGGAATATTTTTTATTATCTACTTATTTGTGTTTCCTGAGGAGAACAGGTTGCGGCTATGGATGTAGGTTTCTGCTTTTGATTGCGACACCATCCAGAGATAATAGGTGCATTTCTGTGTTGGAAATGTTCATAAAACAATGGCTTTATTACAAGTGCGGCTGTCTTGACATAAAAAAAAAATATATCTTAATCGGAAATAAGTAAAGCTTGGCATCACTAAGTCTTCTGAATTATAAAAAAGGTGCAAATTACAAATATATTTCTGGCTAAGCATCATTATACATTGGTTGGTCGGTATTGAGCTGTTGTTTACCATATATATATATATATATATATATATATATATATATATATATATATA